>JAANSK020111352.1:0-15860 GCA_011763485.2 Isoetes engelmannii
GGGGAGGGGGAGGGGGGGACAACAGCTGAAAGGGAAAAATGAGGGAAAATATTGCCAGAAAAATAAAAATCTTCTAAAACTCACGCTGCTCACACGGCGTGTGCGGACCAACCCAAAAACATTCTAAATAAGTAGATTCGTTATTAAGACATTATAAAAGTACCTAGTACCCAGTGTTGGGTACTTTTTAGATCGTCTTATGATCCCTTATAAATCCTTTCTATGGTAGGATGTAATGTGCTTATGCCCTAAAACCTTCGCGCCATCCCCAAGAACATACTCTGACCACAGAGTTGCGACGATCAAGAATCTTTGTAAAAAATGAGCCGCTATCGAAAAGGAGAAAATCTTTGTACCCAGATGGTAATAAGCAAAGCGGCAGAAAAAAATTGATGGGGAAAACTTAGTGCTATCACCAAGAACATACATTGGTCATAGAGCTGCGATGATGATGAACCGCTGTAGAAAAAAGTAGTAAATCCATGTATCAGATGTCAAAAAACAAACTAGCAGCCAAAAAACAATTCTAAAACTGTAGCGCCATTGCCAAAGCATGCTCCGGTGATAAAGAAGAAAGACAAAAACTTGAAATTTACTATCTGTCTACGCGGTTGCTGACATGGAAATTGAAAGGAAATTTGGGGTTCTAAGGTTACAGTAGGATACTCCGGTCATAGAGTTTCTAGAAATTGCCTCCGCCAATGGCGCCGCTCACTGTTAGGGGCAACATTTCCCGGGAACCCCTTGCTCTCGAAAAAATAGGGGAGAGGAAATTACGGGATATTACAGGCGTTTAAAACCTGTAATTGGCCTATGCTGCGTGGCTGGGCCTGTGCTTGCGTGGCTATACCTGTGCCTGCATGGCCTGTGCCTGTGCCTACATGGCTCCCTTTTTTTTCGTAGGTTAATGTTAAGGGGCGGGCTATTTTGCAAGTTGCGGACCTGGCTCGCCCTACGGGCTCCCCAGGCCCTTATCCCACGAAATAGCCTGCCCCTTAACATTATCCCTATCAAAAGTTTCCCGTTTCTTTGTATGTGAAAGCTTGTCATTGTCTAGTGTGGTTGATGCATTTGACATACTTTGTGTGTGAAAGCTTATGTCGTTGTCTGTACCTAATAGTGTGGTTGATGCATTCGACATAAAGCTTATGTTGTTGTCTAGACCTAATAGTGTGGTTGATGCATTGACACTTACTACTAACTAACTAACAAAATGTAAAAGCGTATGCCGTTGTTTTTTCAATTGCTTCACCTCACGAAGCAATTAAGCTCCTCAAACATTGTAAAATATATGGTTTTTTATATTATACGTCCCAAGAATTATAGTCCCAACCATTGCGTGAAGCTCCTCAGCAATACGAAACTTATTATCACGACAAAACTTTTATACGGAAACAAAAAAAATAAAGAAATAGAAGCAATTTAACAAATTAATCCGTGAACCCTTTTATTTCGATGGGTCGTTCATCTCCATCTTCAGATGGAGACGTGGGTGATTCAATAGTATCGGCATTACATTATTGGAGCAGTTTCTTCCAAAGGGCCAAGAATTATATCTCCAGTACAGGGACCACGTGCATTCATGGCAGTACAATCAGCTTTCCCAAAAAGCTTAAATTATGGTATGGAAGTGTTTAAAAATGAAGACTTCGTTTTCCAGGTGGTCAGAAGCGGAACCCACATCTGATTCTTGCAGATTCAGTAGGCCATTCATGTTTGATTCTTTTACAGAAGATTCTTAGCCATTTGTCGTGAAATGCACATGGGTATGCCAAATCCCCATGCTTTTGCATGCAATAAGACTTTTCTTTATTTGCTATATAAGTATTGCTTACATTTGTATGTCCTATGCTGGAGTTGGGTTCTTAATGTTCTTGGTCTGCTTGAATCTTTCATAAGTTTATCCGATCCATGCAGCAAAAAGGGAGCTGCGATAACAAGAGATCTCGCAGTTTTTCTCGAACTCGTTCGGCTATTGAAGGGTCATAGTCCTTGGTTTTTCCTCCACCTTAAAATTTTTTATTACATTTGGCTTTTCGTCCTCAACTATGGCAACAGGTGAGCTATTCTGCCTACCAAATAATCTTAAGCAGGAATGTTCTTAAGATCTATGTTTTATTGGTATTCAGCAGATAATGGCATTCTTGCAGAGCTTAACTCGGTATATTTTTTATGAACAGATGAGAGGAAAAAGCAAATGGATTACTGGATGGAGCATTCCAGCGAATTGACTGTTGAGGAAATGCTCCTGGATTCCCAAGCAAAGTTGCTTGACAAGGAAGAAAGGCCTGAGGTCGTCTCCGTCAGCTCTGTATCTTTTTTCGTCTTTCATAGCACCTTAGAACATAGATAAATTCTCAATTATTATGATATACATAGATAAATTCTCAATTATTATGATATACAAGTTCTTAGTTATGCCTGGTACATTTTTTCAGGTTCTGGCTATGCTTCCTTCTTACAAAGACAAGGACATAATTGAGCTTGGAGCTGGCATTGGGCGTTTTACTGGTGAACTTGCCAAGCATGCGCGTCATGTCATTGCAATGGACTTTATGAAGCATGTCATTGAAAAGGTAGAGACTTTGGATTTGCAAACTTCTCTACAGTCTGCACATCACTGTGGTTCCTTCAAGCATTTACACAAAGATTTTCACAATGGAATTCTAGTGTTAGAAAAGTACTCTGTTCATCTTTATAACGTCGAAACTATGCTATGCAGAACAAGGAGATAAATAAGCATCATAAGAACGTGGATTTCTGGTGTGCTGATGTCACTACTGAATTGGACATTGTTCCTGCCTCTGCTGATCTCGTTTTTTCCAACTGGCTCTTGATGTATCTGGCTGATGAGGAGGTACACCCATCATCTAAAACTGTCTACTATGTAGCTGACTTGGAACTGAACTAGTTAAACCTTTTAGGTTAAACAACTTGCTAGAAGAATGCTCAACTGGGTCAAGATAGGGGGGCACCTCTTCTTTAGGGAATCCTGCTTTCATCAGTCAGGAGACCATAAACGTAAAAATAACCCGACGCATTATAGAGAACCCCGGTACTACAACAAGGTGAACAGTGAAACTTCAGATATGCAATTTCTAATGTTGCCAAGTACAAAGCATCTGAGCTTCCTCTGCATTCCCTAGATCTTTGAGGAAGTCTTTAACAAGGAAGAGGATGGGACTTACACTAGATGGCGCCTTGTTTTGTGTAAATGTGTTGGTGCATATGTTCGTGCAAAGAAAAACCAAAATCAGGTATGTCCTTGTCATCACTTGTGGTCTTTTTAGAGACATAAGGCTCACCAAAATGATGCTGCAGATTTGCTGGATATGGACGAAGGTTAGTTGTGAGTGCCCAGATGAAACAGACTTTCAGAAATTCCTAGATTCTGTTCAGTATACAGAAACAGGGATATTGCGATATGAGCGCATTTTTGGCGAAGGATTTGTTAGCACTGGAGGATTAGGTCTGTTGGCTTTACTGTCATTTAAAATACAACATGAGTCTGTTTAACACCTTTTTTCTTATGCTATAATTTCAGATACCACCAAAGAATTTGTTGAAATTCTAAACCTGCAGGCTGGGCAAAAGGTACTGGATGTTGGCTGTGGAATTGGTGGTGGTGATTTTTATATGGCTGAAGAATTTGATGTGGAAGTTCTTGGGTTAGATCTTTCGGTCAACATGGCTTCAATTGCTTTGGAGAGAGCCATTGGCCGCCAATGTGCAGTTGAATTTGAGGTTGGAGATGTTACCACGGTAGAATTTCCTGATTGTTCATTTGATGTGATCTACAGCAGAGACACTATCTTGCATATCCAGGTGAATAAGAAGCTAATTGTCCATCTTAGTTTACACTTCATTCAAGTAACAACTAACTAATTTTTTATACATGGTTATAGGACAAACCATCTTTATTTGAAAGGTTTTATGGCTGGCTAAAGCCGGGTGGTAGGATACTGATAAGTGATTATTGTAAGTCTGAGTTACCTCCATCTCAAGAGTTTGAATCCTATATCAAGCAACGTGGGTATGACCTTCATGATGTTCAGAGATATGGCCAGGTTTACTCTTGCTCTTTTTGTTATTCTGTCTGAAAGCTGTGTGTTATGTTTTCTCAAAGGCAATGTTCGTCTGCAGATGTTACGAAATGCAGGCTTTGTTGATGTAGTTGCAGAAGATCGCACTGATCAGGTACCTTTTATCTTAAAAATTTCTACGAAAGTTAATCTTGAGATACTTAAGGAGTTTTTGCTGCCAGTTTGTTGAGATCCTGCGCAATGAGTTATCTCGTACAGAAAATGTGAAGGATGAATTTGTCCACGACTTCTCAGAGGTATGTCATTTTACCAGGACAGTTTGGATATTCTGTTTACAGCAATCTGGTAACCTGAATGTGCATGTTCCAGGAGGATTATAATGCAATAATCGCTGGATGGACATCAAAAATGAAGAGATGTGGAGCTGGTGAGCAGAAATGGGGTCTTTTCTATGGATGCAAACCTCTTTAATTAGATCATTAGAGTACGTGTAGCCAATTCATTTTCTTTTGGACTTCAAGAACATATACTGGTGGTTAATCAATTAGAGTTTGATCACTTGTGGTATTGATCTCGCTTGGAATATGTTAGCATTATTATATATTCAAAGATATAATAGCATAGCATACTGATCTAAGTAGCATCATGTTTTACATTGTTTTCTTTTCTTCTTGATTTGACATGCAAGTAAGGAAAGATTTTAAATGTTCATATCAATGAGGCTCGTATGAACTTTTTTGTGGCTAGAAAATTGTTTAGAACATACCCATGTGGGGTGAGTCTCTAGGGTGGCATAAGAAATTTGTTTTGGGGGCTAGATAATTGTTTAGAACATTTCCGTGTGGGGTGAGAGGAATAGTTTACTTTTTCCTTTCTCTTTTTTTCTTCTTTCTTTTTTGTGTGGATGGAAGCTAGAGTAACATGTATTATCCTTTCAAATGTTATGTACATTAATGTTGTTTGTGATTAAGTTATAATAGAATAGAATAGAATAAAATTTTTATCATCCACGGAGGCCAATTGGGCTATGGGACCAAACTTTAAATGTCTTGCACCATCCAATACATAGTAATTCTATCCAATAGAAAAAGAAAAAAAAAGGGAGACTTGTGTAAGTTTTGGGCCATTGATTAAGTTGGATTGAGGGAGGCCAACACCAATGGTAGGGAAAGTCCTAGGCATGCCATTTTTGCCGGTACAAAATTTGATTTTTCCGGTACATAAATTTTTTTTTGTAGGAACTCGTCCTATGACAAGCTGGTACATTCTAAGATTAATAGGAAATTAGTGGTACATTCTAAGATTAGCTGGTACAGTTGGGTTTTGGGTGGAAAAATGCCGGTACATTCTAAGATTAATAGGAAATTAGCTGGTACAGTTGAGATTTAGGAGGAAAAATGCCGGTACATACAAAAACTTGTAGGAAATATTTTTTTCTATATAATCTCATATATATAAAATATTGCGCAACCTTAACCTATCCATGGATGTTTATTTAAATAATTACCTATTAACTATCCATATGCCAAAAATAACACAACCCGCATATAAAGAACCAAGTATAACAAAAAGAACCAAGTGTTTTGTTTTAGCCCAACAAAAAAAAGTAACGACCATTTTCATTAGGGCAGCTCGGCAGCATCAAATTTTGAATGCACCTCCTGTGTGAGAGATTGGTGCCGCTTGGCCATGATTTGCTGCCTGCCAATGATTTCCTTTGATTACGTAGCAGAGGCAGTTCCACTAAAATGGAAACGATTAGTAACAAGAGAGCAAGATCCTGATGTCGAAGACTATGATTTCGAGAGGAGCTTTAAGATCTGGAAAACTAGTGCTAATTACAGGCACATTTTCACATCGTCTGGTATAAAGCGCAAGCGACGTCATGAAGAAGATAATGAGGAGATTTCTGAAGACGAGGATAATTGAGAAAAAGAATAGAAAAATTGAATTGCCTATGTGATTTATTTTTCGTAGGAAAATTTCTGATACATTAAATTTTCTTTAGGAAATTGCCTGTACAATTTTTGGATTGCCTATAGTATTTTAAATTTGTAGGAAATGTTCCTGTACCCCTGAAAACTTTCCCTACCACTGGCCAACACGCCTTCCTGCAAAGGGGGCAAGAAATTCTGGACCCTTCATATTGTCTGGCGCCCAATCATCTAGAATTGATGCTTGTGCTTACAACTAGCGGCATGAAAATGCTCTGTCGTGCAAGTGGAACTAGAATATCTAAGGGCCAGATTCGACTTTGGAAATTGGGGCTCACTCATTAGCCCTAATAGTAGGTTCTCACTACATACGCTACGCCTAAAATCTGGATTCTATATGAACCAATGGATTGTGTAGGCATGAGCGAGTCTTGTAATGGCATGTCATAAGTGGCAGCTCCCTTCCGATTCCATTCAAGCAGTTAGCAATTATCAAAACTCTCCTTCTAGAACAAAAAACGCTCGAAAAGCACTCCGCTTAATAGTCAAACTTTTTGATTAATTGACAGGGGCAATCTCCTGACTTTTACAAGCTGAGTTAACCGACAGCCAAATCCTGCCGCAGATTTCCATACCAACCTCATTTTGATCCTCTATTTCAAATTACCTTCAAACTACTACTGGCAAAATGGAATTGTTGCTTCAAAAAGGGAGCTGGAAGTTGGGATTTTAGAGAAAATTGTTGCTGGCACAAGTTGTTTCTGGCGCTAATAACGAAGAACTCTCTAGTAATCTTCCCCTTATATTGCAACTTGAACCAAGTCTGAAGTTGCATGGTCGATTGTTACCCTCTTTTCATGTTGCAAGAATTTGCGCGTCAACACTGCTTCCACCAGGGAATTTGCAGCGGGAGGTGATTCCTATATACGTAAAGGATGGCTGGGCCCAATCCAGCCGTCTTATCCACTAAAAATGTGACATGTGTCACCTTTTCTGGAAAAAAACGCGTGCATCATTGTTACTTCGTGTTCCGTCCGTCTTCATTTACTCGCTTTTTGTCCTTTTACTTAACTTTATGTGGTTTCTACCTAACTTTCTGTGGTTTCTACCTGCTGACTCTGTTGCAGGTTGCTGCATGCCAGACATGTGGCACAACTGGACTGGGCGGCATTGAGGCTCGAATTGTGACAGATCCCAAATGATTTAAGACAAGCAGTAGCTTCTCTATACAAGCAAGTGTTAGTTGAATTATCTTTCATGTTCGCAGGACCAGATAGAACTGCGAACACTATTGGCGTGAAGCAGGGCTGCCACTGTTCTCCCACACTTTTTGGCCTTTTCATTGACGAGTTAGAAGAGTGGTTGGCAAGATTTGGTGTTGGAGCAAAACTTGGTAAATATGTCCTCCAAATGCTCTTATTTGCAGATGATATTATTTTGATATCTAGAAATGCTAGTGGCTTGCAGCAACACTTGGATGTTCTTGATGCCTTTTGTACAGAGAAACAAATGCATATTAATATAAGCAAATTTAAGACTATGGTTATTGGAGGTCACGATCAGACATTTTTCACAGTAGGAGGTGTAGCATTACAACAAGTTCATGAGAATAAATATCTTGGGGTTGAAGTGACCAGCAATTATAGATGAAACCTAGCAGCACAAAAGTGTGGCTCAGGGGGGCTACGAGCGCTCAATGGCATGATACATCAGTGTAGGGCAAATCACTTTGAGCATTGGAAGTTGAGACGTCTGCTTTTCAGAATACATGTAAGACCAGTTGTGTTATATGGCAGCCCTATTTGGGGCCCAGGACTATCCAAGAAGCATTAGGAAGCAATTAAAAAAGTACAGAACATTTCTTGCTTGAAGAATTTGGAGCAAAGTCACATACTACATATTACATGCTCCTAGCAGAGGCAGGGCTCTTACCGATTGAAGTAGAAGCATTGTGTCGTACTATAACTTATGTAAATAGAGTCTTTGGATGAAGATAGATTTTCTCATATTGCATTGGAACAGTCAATGGAAAAGGGGTGGTACTTGAATATAAAAAAATAGGCAGCAAAATGGTTGGGACAGTCTTGGCCATCTACTCCCAAGTTCAAGGAGGTCCATGAATATGTAACTATAATAGTGGTAAAAAAAATGTGGGACCTTAATAACGATGGAGATGTTCTACTTGGAAGAGATTAACGATCTGCAAGAGTACACGGAACAAACCTATCTTCTTTCCCACATTAGTACGCATAATATCGTAAGATAATTGCTCAGTTACAATTATATTCTCACATCCTACATATAGAGACAGGCCGATGGAGTAACACTCCCTGCCATAAGAGGTATTGTCCTGCATGTCTGGAACTGGAAATATAAACTGAAAAACATGCCTTCTTGGATTGTTCTTCATATGAACACATTCGGGCTAAACATGGGGTACATCCTTCTACTTTACGAGAACTACTGAGTATACCTGCTCATTTTCTTAGTTCCTACTTGAAGGATGTTTGGGAAGAAAGAAAAGACATTATATGCTTGTTTGATCTTACGTCTAACTTTGATACATCAGAAACATATGATGCGCTAGAATGAACACTTTCTAATCTTATATATATTTGCCATAGAGGCCAGGGGGCCTAAATGGCTTGATAATCTATTTTACATATTTACATATACTCTCTTCATTGATTGGTAATGGGATCTCTATCCTCCCTCAAAAATAAAATAGATAAATGAAAAGGAGCTCTTTAAACAAAAGGCAACTAAAAGGAACTTGTAATAACCACCATTCACGTCTTTCTATGATGACATAATACCGTCCCCATTGGAACCCCCAACCCATAGGCCATGAAGCACATCCCTAGAGATATCCATTTGAGAAGGGGATATGAAGAATGGGAAGGCTACAACCATGTTCTTAGGCCACCAAATAGTAGTTACAATGCGTATTCTATTCCCATGTTGGCCATCCTTTGCAAGAAGAATTCCATTTATCAGATGAGAGGAAGTCCCACCAAAAGAGAACAACTACTAGTATAGCCTTTGCTGTTAATATGCTTAGTAGATATAATAACAATCCAGGCAAAGCCCATTGGGTAGCAGCCAAGAGAGTTGTCAGATATTTACAGGGTACAAAACATGTTGGTATATTATTCTGTTCTGAGGCTCTAGAGCTGAAAACCTTTTGTAATTCTGACTGGCAGGTGATTTAGATTGCACAAAATTAACGTCTGGATTTGTTATGATGCTTGCTGGAGCACCCGTTTCATGGAAATGTAAGAAACAAACTTCTGTTGCTTTGTCTACAACAGAAGCCGAATATGCAGTAGCTACATTGGCTGCAAAAGAAATGGTTTGGTGCAAAATATTATTAGAAGAGCTTGCTATAGCCATAGATCATCCCCTTACTCTAAATTCTGATAATTCTAGTTGCATTGCCATGTGCAAAAATCCGGTCTTGCATGAGAGATCTAAGCATATTGAGATTCATATGCATTATATTAGAGATGTAGAAATCTGATACAGTTGAATTACGTTAGCACAGAAGATCAGCTGGCAGATCTCTTTACAAAAGCTCTCTCGGAGAACAGATTAATATAGTTGAAGAAATTGTTAAGCTGTACATAATATGATATGAAGGGGAAATGATGGTATTCATATCGTCATCTATCTGTTGTACATAAAATTATTGTATTCTAGAATTAATTGTCCTATGGTTGGACATCTATGGTTGGACATGTACACAACAGAAAATTTCGGCGAGTCATCGATTTGATTGTTGTGCTGTGGTGTTACAAACAATTCCCTTCATCACAGGCTAAAACATTTCCAGGATTTTAGTCTCTTGTTGAGTTCTTCTGTTTTGGTGGATGGCTGGACCTTATTTATAGCCTCTTGTAAGCTTTGCATAAGTGTACAAGCTCAGAAAATAACTACGTGAACTAACAACATGATTCAATGCTTCTAGACGATCTGTCTGAACCCCTGCAGAGGCGCCTCCAGTATTTTTTTCAATAATCTACAGCATACGAAAAATGAAAACCTCAAATCGGTTGCAAATATTTATATAATCCAAATTAGAATGTAAAAGAAAGAACATCATGACCAAGCATGCAAGATTCTAAAAGAAAGAACATCATGACCAAGCATGCAGGATTCTAAAGAAACAAGCCCATAACCTGTGCTTCGGCAAACTGTGGAACTTTCGAGACTGTGATTCTGGGTAGATAATGTAGCCAAAGAGGAAGTGAAAAAAAAAACACCAAGGTAGTTGATGAGGAGGATAACCCCTCCCTTGAGTGGGTTATGCGAAATAACCCACGAGGCCATCGCAAACAAGGGATTATCATTAATAATCACTAGAATATTCTTTAAAATATAGTATTCGAGAAGTTATGCATTATAACCATCCCACGATCCGACGGTGGCCGACAGTTGGATTGAGATAACCTGCGAGGGCAGGTGGTTAAGAGGAAAGAGCAAGGGAAGGACGGCAACATCGCAGCATATTCTATCCCTGTGGTTATTTTTTGGCCCTTTTCTAAAGGCCATCGATGCTAGAAAAATTAGATCAAATGGTCCTAACCACTACCACGTCACTTTTGGTTGATACGGAGGTGATATGTTAATAGGCTAGAATTGCAGAAAGGGTATATAGGCTTGATAGGGCTGGCGTGCTAAAAAGAAAAAAATTTAAAGGAATTTACTAGCTTTTCCTAAATACTGCGAGAACCCAAAATGACCATGAATAGAAGAAGCCGCCCAAGAAAACCACCTACAATGTTGTCAAATGAAGAATTTACTAGAGCTTTTCCTAAAACTACTGAGAAGAGGGCATTACAGTGACACCTTCCTAGCATAAGTAGGTTGTATTAAAAAAATAAAAGAATCTTGAAGTGAATAAGTTATAAATGAACTTATAAAACAGAAGTCAAAGTGATCTCCAATAAAATGGCCTCTACAGCTTCCTTTTTACAGATCAGTAAATTTGGTGTAACTTGAGGTGAATATGCTACAAACGAAGTGCAGAAGAAATCAAGCAATCTCCAACGAAACGAGCCCCAAAGCTTCCACTGCCACTCTTCTCAATGAGCTATATGCATATTTACTGTACATCTCAAGCAAAGCAGTCCGCTGATCAATGCTGAGAGGACTCTCTAGACCTCGAGCAACCATTTCCATCTGAGGCTGATATGACAAGAGATGAGAATGTAAAAGATTTGCGGGGCACAAAACTCCTCACATAAATTAATTTACATGAATAAGTTGCTAGTTTCAGCTTACTAAATTCTTGAATTATTTGGTATCAGTTACTTGTCCCAGAAAAGATACATATTGTGTTTAAGCATTATGTGTATGCAAAAATAGCACAGAACTAGTTCCGACCAAGCTTTCACCTTATGAAGTACGTTTGCAAATGCAGCAGGATCTATATCCTGTAAAAGTAACTGATCTTCCTTCCGTTTCAGAAGGATGCACGCCTCCATAACACTTGCCACCAGCGCGATCTTTCAGGGTGGTGGTGTGTCTATCCGTGGAAGAGGTATGGGACTGCGCACATGTAGGTTATGGGTGGTGCATACACAAACAACAGTCAATCTGCTGTTTAGTTTTCGCGACTGCGCAGGCATTATCATGTGGATGGAAATTGGAAAAAAAATTCATCAACATATTTTGATCACTTCCATGCCACCTGTCCAATGCAGCATCCAAAAGGGCTGACACTTAATGAGCACGATGCTTTTACCTAGAACCCATTGCAAACCAAACTTCTTGAATGGCTAGTGTTTTGCACAGGTCATTCCAAACTCAGCAAGTGATTCTATCTTTGGTTGGCATTACAAAACGTCACATTATCTATATTGTTTTCAACAAAAGAAGTCAGAAGGAAGAAGATTGTACCGCTTTGGGATCTGGAGTAAAGATCGTATGAATGCGCACCAACTTTAAGATTTCACCTTCTGCTTCCATGTCTTTTCCTTGTACATGAAATGCCTGGAAAACATTCCATGCCGATATAAAACGCAAAAAATAAATAGGATAGAAAAAGACTAAATGGAAGGCTTCTAAAACACTATTTCCATGCAGCTAGAAAGTTAGAAAAGGTTAAATTATCTTCATTATTCAGACATAATAATTGACAAGAAACGAGCCCCAACCCAGGCTTGTAGAAATGATGATCTTGTACGAGCGGCCACTGCTGCATCCACCATAACAGAAGCTCGTTGGGGATTAAGTCCCACGTTTGTTGCTAGTCCAGCAATAAAATGGTCTGGATTTTCTCCCCCATATCTTACTGGTGCCAGTGGATCAGCTCTGCCATTAAAAATCACAGCATTTCAATCAAGCCAGATTAGCCATCCCTAACTCACAAAGTATGATATCATACCTGCTACAGAAAGATAAGGTAAAATTAATAGCTGTTCGAAAAAACGAATCCCGTGTGCTAGCAGTATCAAAGGTAACATTTACACCAGAAGTTCGACAAATGCGACGAAGCTGATATTATACTATATGTGTAAGACCACAACTACAAAGTAACTAAAATTAAAACAAGAAACAATGAACCAAATACTAACAAAGATAAATGGCATAAAGAACCTGTAAAATTTCTTGTTCAGAATAATCTGTTCCAGTAAGCCGTTTCTGCATCATAGCTATAAGCCCACAATATCAACACTGGCCAGATTGATAAGCCAAGAGCATTCTAAAACAGTGAAGATAAAGACATAAAATGTGCCAATATAGTTTACAGCGTGAGATCTCAGGACATAATGGTATTAAAAAATGGAACTTTTATGTTCATAATCAAAAGCAAGCACCTTTCAGTAAAGAGTTTGCCTCATTTTGTGCCTTGGTCTTCATAAATGCAGCCACTGAAGGAGGAGGATCAGGGCTCGGCCACCAATTAGGCAGCTTAGTTTCCTGAGATGTTACACCCCTTGACAGTTCAATGTTTGCAATGCCCTTCTCTGATCGTGAAGGTAGAAGTCCATCTAAGGGATTGGGCATCCTTGTATATTTTTGAATGGTTCCAATAGATCTATGATTGTGCTTTCCACCAACTATTACTTCCTTACCTCCCAGGCTTCTGTCCCTTTTAACTATAGGATATTTTCCAAGGGTCTCTTCCCATCCCCACCTAAATTTCCTGGCAGATGCCAACAAAATCTTGCCAAGCACAAAGATCACCAGCGTCCATGATGCTAAAATTCCAATAAAATTGATTGTAGATCGCCTAACAGCAAACACAATCCGACCGTTGTTCTGTACAGCAACGCTGCTACATAATTCTCTCCATGTTTGCACAGTATCATCTGCTAATTCTCGCCCTGCCTTTCTAACACTCTGCAACGTACTTTGTACAGCATTTGAGGCCTGATTCACTGCCTGTTTTGCGTCTGATCTTAACTTCTGTAGATCAATCGTAACAACTACCCTATCATCAATTTTGTAAGGTTCACTTCTCTGTTCTGCTGATCTAATGCCCGTTTTGTTTAGAATTGATGGTTCCGAATCTGAATCCCATTGTCTTCTTCGATGATGTCTTCGGCTGCCTAAAGCTGTGATTCTGAATTTATATTTCTGAGCTCCAACAAGAAGCTTAGACTGCCAATGTTCGGGAAAATGCGAGCTTCTAGAATTCAAAAAAAACGAACGACTTACTGAAACAGTGCTCAAGAAGCCAGATTCGAAACGGCAAATACACATATTGAACTTCGGCAAGAAATAAGCAATGAGCTATTATGGGGCACAGAGCCGCGGGTCCGGCATGATGCCGGAGCTCCGCAGCCTCTGAGACTAATTAGGGCTTAACGGAGAATATTTTTCTCGATAAGAAAAATTTGACCTTTATAGTGTACTTGATTTTCAGTTGAGAGTGATCCACATCCACACGTAAAAAGAAGAAGAAATTTTTTAACTTTCACTAGAACCCAATCCGGTTACGGGACCTAGGTTAGAGGTTAGGATGCATTCTGCCACCTAGGCTCAAAGATTTCAACAAATGTATGAAATCATGAAGTCTAAAGAAGAGAACGAGAAATTATATAACTTCAATTTATAAAGTTTGTAAGCTATGCTTTAAGCACACTTTTGGGTCTGTATCACTGGTTGTAGAAGTGCTTACACAAGTATGGGCACTTCGAATTAGAGTTTGCCTATGCGGACTAGTCTTAGATTTGGGGAAGTGTGGATTTGAAACCACAACATGTATATAACGCAAGAGTGGCTTGAGAATTTTTGGTTGAGGTCACAGGTCACAAGAATTGTAAATTCTTATAGATAACATCGTCCACTAGATTATGACAGGAGAAAGGATTACAATTAAAGTTTCAGCAAGATCATACATGGGAAAACACATGTATTATATTTGTGGGTCCGTGGGATTCTATGATATAGGCTAGAATTATGAACATAGCTATGTTGCTATATCAAGCAAGCATATATGGTTTTAGACTCTCGAGTGGCTTAGATATGTTGTTGTTCGTTCTAGAACAACAAGGCATCGCACATCAATGTCGGGAAGATCTGGTAGCATGAAATACCATGCTAATAGTGATATGAAAGATGTTGACATCAACATCCACTTCATATTAATGACAGATGCATCACTGTACTGAAGACATTCAAGAAACAAGAGCAAAAGGTCCTTTGATAAGGGTTAGAAAGTGAGCATAATGCTATGCTGGTATATGAATATACTGACATACGTATGGATAAGAGATAAGCTTTTAAGTTATCTCAAGGGTTTGAATTTGATTATTTGCAGTGGTTACACTTAGCGATAGAGAGGATGAACAATTTTAGTTTAGGGGTCAGCTAGGTACACTAGCATATCCTATGATGTTTCGGAGGGAAGATCCCTTGCATGGTTTAGAAAAAAGATAAGACAACATAAGAGAAGGGAAGCTCGACAATCCAAAGGTTTGTATGTGAAGTCAGGTTAAATCAGCATTTTATACTTGAATGGAATGAACTAGCCTTGGAATAGTTCGAGGTATGAAATTATGCCTTCTGATTATACAAAAGAGAATGAGGACGACTCTTGCAATGATACCATGAGGTATATCCCCAAAGAGCCTAGAACATGCTAAATTACAGTCCCAGTATGAGTAAGGACGAGGTATATAGAATAAAAGGGTTCTATTACGTAGAGCAAGGGTCCATTTGTGCCTGGCATTACCTCATTAATGACGAAGCAATGTTTTTCCTAAATAGAGTGAGGACCCATTGACTTGAAGGACAAACTTCTCATAGTTACAACTTTAAGTACTGTAACCCAAGAATTTGAGGGCTATAGGGGTGTTCCCTAGAGGATATTAAACCCTAGATGGCAAAGCCATCAAAGCTAGTTAAAGAGATTAAGAGATAGATATAAAAAGGGCAAAGATGTCATATTAGTCATATCCCCATCAAGGTAACATATGAATTTAAGTGTGTATAGGGTCTAGAAAGCAAGATTGTAACAAATACAACAAGCTTCAAAGAATACCCTAGGTATGGAGGGATGTCACATGGACAAACTATCCATGTGTGTAAAATTATCTCACGGACGAGGAGTCCGTGTTGAATTCTTAGGTAGGTTTTTGGGACTCACAACCTTGAAGTATAAACTTTAAAGTTGGTCTTTACACTTAACAAGTCTGGTATGACATGAACAAGCGTAAGAGCTGTAGCGCAGGACACCAGAGCTGTAAGCAATTTTGCAACTGCCATGACAATAGCCATTGTTCTAGGACGGACATCAAATGTCCACAGGTCCACAAAGAACAGCAAATTCACCAACCCATCTGTATGGGAATACTGCCGATTTCTTAACAAAATAAACAAGCTCGCATGGTATGGAGAAATATGCTAATGCAATCAGGAAGTCTGCAAAGTA
>JAANSK020111463.1:0-15859 GCA_011763485.2 Isoetes engelmannii
ATCCCACACTGTTGAAAATGAGGTTAGCACTTTTGGTAGAGTTCAAAATCAAAGAATAATGGCAAAATAGTGGAATCATGGTTCCTTGATTTTTTTTGAATTTTGCAGTATTATACCTATTAGATGAACTACTACTGCCACCATCACCAACCATTGTAGATGTGTTAATACCACTACTTGCAGAGCTACTTGCTCCTCTTACACTAGAGGCAACAACACTCACGGTAATTCTTAACTTCAGGTTCTCCTTCGGCTACCTCTAACACATATTAAGGCTTCCTCTATGAGGTACCATAAGTCTTCTATCTCTAAAACATGCTTTACGTTTTGCTTCCAGACTTGGAAGCCTGCTCCACCATTTTACACATCTATGCTATAACAATCCAGCTCCAAACCTGCTAGTCATTTTTTGGCTTAGCCCTAATGTACTCCCCTGACTAGACCGAGTACGTGGCGATATACTCAACATGTACCAGGACGTGGCAATATAATATATGTATTCTGATACGATTCACGAAAATTGTGGAGTTTACAGATCTTAAGATGAATCTAGACAACTGAGCAAGAGACTGAAGCAAAAAAAAAAAAAAATCAATCAAATAGATAATAATTTCTCTCAACAAACTTGATATGGTCAATCAAATTTTCCACCCATCCGGATCCACAGGGATTTGGCAAAAATCACATAGGCTCGATCTTCGCCTTTAAAAACAGATCTTCACTACTCACAGTAGTCCCTGGAGTGCTCCTGTTTCCACAATCCAATCAGAATTGCAGACAAGAGCTACGCAAAGCAATCGAAATTGCAAAACAAATTTGCAGCTAACATTTCCATAAGTTAGTTGCATATATTTTACGATGCTCCAGATTGACCATCATCTTTTATTATAGTCTAGATCCACCTTTTTAACAGAAAGCCCCTTTTGTTGTAAGAAAGGTAGTTTGTCTTTCCGTTAAGCTGCTGTATCCTTGACCCATCCATGCCTATTATAATAATCTTGCCTTTCCATGCCTTTGTATATTTTATAAAACAAGCTATACTGGGATAAAATTATCTCTTAAAGCCGAGGAACCCCATTATTTAGTTGAACCTTTGTCTTATAGATATTTTCCCTAGGCCCTTGACAGTCATTAGAAATAACATCAGTAAGACATTTACCATATTCCCTAGCCCTTTTTCCTATGCACCGCTCCCCCGAGTTTGACCGTAATCAATCCTTCCCTTCTTACAGTCGATCGACCTCGATCGTCCAATAAACCTGAAAAAAAATCACCAAACTTGATCATTGATCATCTTATAAGGAGTATGTTAGCCCTTCAATTCTCGGAATCAATTTATTCCTCTGAGAATATTCTTTTTCTAATCCTCATGGGAATGTTCTTTTTCTAATCCATCAAGACAGGTTCCACGCTTGAACAGAAAAATCTCCATACTGATCTATCAAGTAGGCATTCCTCATTTCAACAGTAATGGCATTCCCAGCCTTTTCTTGATCTTCCAAGTAGGTTTTCCTACTTGAACAAGAAAGTAAACCCTTTTTGATCCTCCGAGTTTGCCCACTTGAACAGAAAGTAAACCCTTTCCAGTCCTTCGAGTTAAATATCACCAATCAACTTGACCAATCAACTTGACCAAGAAAGTAAACCATTTCCAGTCTCTCAAGTTAAAATCCACCATTTAACTTGACCAAGATATATTGCCCTTCCATTAGAAAGCAATTATTCGAACAGAAAGATTTCAAGAGAAATAAACCTTATTCTATTCAAATAAGTAAAAACACATGCTCTCACAGTCACACATAGCCTAGTAGAAGATGAACAAAAAAAAAGACCAAGATAAGTGACCAAATGGTTAGTCAACTACTCTCATACTCCTTTGCCGCAGCTTTATCAAATTTCACATGGGAGCTTTCGGGCGCTTCAAATACCAGTTGATATGATTCATGGAAATTGTGGAGCTTACAGATCTTAAGATGAGTCTAAACAATTGAGCAAGAGAATGAAGCAAGGAAAATAATCTAATAGTTAATAATTTCTGTAACAAACTTGATATGGTCAATCAACTTTTCCACCCATCCGGATCCACAGGGCTTTGGCAAAAATCACACATGCTCAATCTTGGCCTTTAGAAACAAATCTTCACTACTCACAGTAGCACCTAGAGTGACTCGGGCTTCCACAATCCAATCAAAATTGCAAACAAGAGCTACGCAAAGCGATCTAAATTGCAGAATAGATTCGCAGCTGCTGTTTCCAAAAATTGGAAGTTAGTTGCATATATTGTATGATGCTCCAGACTGACCGGCATCCCTTTATTTATAGTCTAGGCCCGCCTTCTGTAACAAAAAGGCCCCTTCTATTACAAAAGGCCCCTTTTTGTTGTAAGAAAGGTAGTTTGCCTTTTCGTTGAGCTGTTGCATCCGCGACTCGTCCATGCTTATTATAAATATCTTGGTTTTCCATGCGTTGTATATTTTATAAAACAAGCTACTCTTAAGCCCCGGCACCCCATTATTTAGCTGACCCTTTGTCTTGTATATATTTTCCCTAGGCCTTTGACAGCCATTAAGAATAACATCAGCGCGACATTTGCCATATTCCCTAAGCCTTTTTCCATTGGACCACTCCCCCGTGCTTGACCCATATCATATTCATATTGTGTATTATCCTGGAACATGGCATGGAGCTCGGCTATGGCTTGGTACCTTCGCTAGAAGAACAAAAAACAAGTGGGGTTAACATGCACAAACATTGCCGGAGAAATAAAGCACGAATTAATTAATTGGAGAAATTTGGTTTTCTCGTTCTACAATGAAATAGGTTGCAATGACTACGCAAGGACAAAAATGTTGTCCTCCTATACAAGATCTAAGTCGTCCAAGATGCAGTTTACACATCGAATGGGAAATGAATGCGATAATTGGCGCCAGTGGAGTGATATTTTGTTTGCTGCTAGCCAATACATCTTTAAAAATATCGACAAAAACGCTCAAGGGGCTCGGTCTTGGTACATTGCGTAGTCATATACACCCAATTACTATTGTGAGAAAACTCTAAGAAAGCATGCAGCTCATTCAATCTAGCAAGCCTTGCAATTCCATTAAAATTAGTCATGGGTGCATCAGAATGCATCAGAACTCTCAACTATACTTTCCTTACGGATCTAAAGAATCAACAGAATAAGATCCAAAGCAAATAATACAACATAGTCAGAAATCTCATGCCTTACATTTTCTTTGCAAGTGACAGAGGTGAGTGCAAAAGAGCAAGCTCCATAGTGTGTTGGCTCTACTCCAACCCATATCACCAAAAGGCAAGGTTCGAGACTAACTTTGAAATGCCAAATAAAATTGCATATTGAGAATATCAAAACGAAAATTTACAAAAGGTCGAAAGAAGAGAAATTGCCATTAACAGAACTAGACAGTCTGAACTGCTTGTTAACACTATGGTTAACACCCAACCAGCCTTCACTTCTTAGACTTCTTTGAAACCTCAGGTGCAGCAACCTTTGTTGCTTGTGCAATGTGTGCAATAATACCATGTGTGAGACCCTCCTCCCACCTTGCATTCTTCTTTTCCCTGCTTGCCTTACCCTTTGCACATCTTGCCTCGAATTAATTAGAAATAGTTTTTTCACGAGCCTTTTCAGCCTTAGATTTGTGAATGCTCTCCCTTAGGACATGCTTGTTCTTGAAAACGTTACCCTTGACTTTCATGTACAATTTTTTTGGCATCATGATACTTCCTTAAAAGCCTTCGGAGCACACGCCTGTGCCTAATCCATAAAACCTTCATGGGCAATCGTGGCTCCCTTGTACCATGGCGTTTTCCTTTGCCAGAATCTTTTGCTGGAATGATGATCTTTTTCTCTTGGCCTCCAACGCACTCGACACACTAGAATGAATCTTTGCAGGTTTTGTAATTTATAAACCCGACTTGTAGACGTTTTGCCTAAACTCCTCCGAGCCTCATGCCTGGAGCCTCAAATAAAAATCAATTGTCTAAAAGAACCTTAAGCCTAAAGCAAAAACGAAAAAGAAAAAAACAAAATGACTTTCCGATCGTCGTAAAAAGAACTTGGTGTCCAAAAAGCTAGCCCATATTTCATATATAAAATACAAAAATGTTTTTCACCGCCCGGATAACAACCAGTAACAATAACTGGCGGATCACGAGATATGCCTACAATATGCCTGAAGATCCTCAAACCCACACGAATTGCCCCTTACTAGGGGGCAATTCCAAAAAATTCTGATTTGCAATGTTCCTAATGTGGGGCTTTAGAGCAAAAGAAATAGCATAATTGACATGAAAAATCTTAGCATGCAGACGTGGCCAATCCACGTCACTTCACTAAATCTGCTCTGCATCGTTTGTAGAGTTTGAGAAAGGTGGTCACGGACAGATTCTTTTGTTCTTCACGCGTACCAGAAATTTTCTGCCATTACATGCTTCAATCGGCTGCCTTCGCCGTTCGAAATTCACGGATTCTGACAAGCAGGTAAGATCCAAAAATTTTCCACATAAATCCACCAGACCATGGCAGCGAATTTCATCCTTCAATCATGCACAAATTTGAGGCCTTTGCCGTTGTTCTTATATTTTTTTTCATATATGGAGCAGAATCTTTCCCTCTTAATAAGGAACAAAATGGCTATGGCAATGCCACAGTAGATCTCCGTTCATATTATCCTCCTGTTTCTAACGGTGGTTTGAAATTAGGGTTTTATGGTTCTTCTTGCCCTAACGTTGAATCTATTGTGAAATGGTCATTTTTGCGCAGTGTGATTAAAGATATTACCACACCTGCTGCTCTGCTCCGACTTGCTTTTCATGATTGTCAAGTCCAGGTAAGAAATCTGTCTTTTCTATGATTCATCTCATCTCTTGAAAAATGTCATCTCGGAATTTTAATCCAGTTATATCAGTGTGCGCTTGATTAATGACATGCTTATCTTAAATTTGATTCACAGCTGACGCATTTATCTTAATCTTGTTGTCTTAAGTGATAAGTTAATGTAGTGACAAGTCAATGTTTCTGAAAATCATGTTAATTGTATGTCTTTGAATCTGTAAATTTAATGTATTGTTGAACTGAAGAAAATTCTATGTGCAGGGATGTGATGCTTCCATCCTTCTGGATTCAAATGGCCCCATTACCAGTGAGCTTGTGGCAGACAAAAATTTTGGTATTCGAAAATTGGAAGTAATAGAGAGCATCAAATGGGCTGTAGAATCACAATGTCCAGGGGTGGTGTCTTGTGCAGACATTGTGGCTTTGGCAGCCAGAGAATCCATAGCTGCTAGTGGAGGTCCATATATTGAAATTCCAACTGGCAGAAGAGATGCTACTTGGGCCAGCAACTTGGCTGCAGATGATGCATTACCTCCTGCTTATACAAATGTAGATGATTTCATCAAAGTATTCAAAGCTATGGGATTAATGCTGCAGGAAAGTGTTGCCCTTCTAGGTACCAATAACAGAATCCCTGCTTGCCTTAGCCTTCTAAAGTATTTATAAACCAAGTTCATATACCAAGTTCATTTATATACATTTCTTTAGTTTAGAAATGTGTTTATATACCAAGTTCATTAGATACATTTCTTACAGTTTAGTAAAATTTCTTTCTTTCCTAGCTAAATCTTCTTTGTGTATTGACTTACTGTGGATGGATTAAACAGGCGCTCATACGCTAGGAGTGGGACATTGTCCAAATGTGGTAAACCGGCTCTACCCATTTCAAGACCGTAACCTGCAGATAGCTTTGGCAATAAAACTGCGGTTAATTTGCCCATCTCCATATCCTGGCCTTCTCAATAATATCAGCACAATCAATAATGACTTTACGAATCTATTGTTTGACAATCAGTACTTCAGAGATCTGATAGCTGGAAGAGGCCTATTTACTATAGATTCTCTACTTCCAATTGATCCTAGAACAGCTGACATTGTGTCTCTATTTGCATCCAACCAGAAAGTCTTTTTCACGTCCTTCACTAGTGCCTTTGTCAAAATGATGGCATATAATGTGCTCACTGGATTTGATGGTGAGATCAGGCAAAACTGCCGCTTCACAAATCAACAATTGTAATCAATGTGACCAGAAAGTCAATTTGTCTAGAAGTAAACTTTTGGCTTGTTTTATTCATAAAAAGATTAGGACGATAATATATATTTGTAATTCATAATACTTAAGTAAAAATACATCTAATGAAGGGAAACTCTTGTTAAAACTACTATGAAATCACACACCATCAAAGAGGAAGTGAGTTGCTGCTCGGCCTCCAGTTACCACGTCGACCTCGCCCCTTGGAAGCATAAAAGTATTTTGTATAATACATCCAAGCACAAGGGTGAAACATGGGCTAATTACCTTGAACATTTGGTGTCGTGCGATTATCCAATTGCAGCAACGTCCAGCCATGGATCAGCATCTTGGCGGAAGAGGTTAATTCTGATAATCCATCGCTCCTTAGAGATTAGGTACCAGTTTCACATTTGAGATTGGGGAGAGTATATCAGTTTCATAGTTGAAATTGGTGAGGTTATCAGAGCGATATCGATATGCGTGGGGAAGATAGCGACACAAAACAAGGGTTGCGCTCGTTACAGGACTTAACCAAACATATTATGGCACGAGCTAACGAGAACAATCCGGAGCGATATTGATATGAGTACAGGAGATGAGCGATATTGATATGAGTACAATAGAAAGTGACACAAAACAAGTGTTGTGCTCGTTACAGGACTTGGCCAAACATCTCATGACACGAGATAACGAGAATAATCTGGACTCTTTCCGGTAATCTTTCCTAATAATCACCTCCACCAATCATTAAAGGAAGGTCAACCCTCCTCCCTCGATGACATTGTCGAGAGGAGAGATATCGAGGGTTATATGCCATATCATCTTGAGAGGAGGATTAACATCTTCTTATGGGGCGTTCACATGACGAGAATTTTTTTGTGCTGAAACAACATTGGGCTGTTTATTAGCTGCTTACAAAATTTTATTCAGCATCGCGGAGCTCAAGGGCCAACCCCCCATCCTAACCACTAGACCAAGCAATGGTTTGTTTGAAAAAGTGGTGGCTCCAACATAGTTAAGGCTAGGGCCTCATCAAATAGAACACTCTAGAAAGCTCTTTATGGCTCTAGAATGTTCTAGAATATTGTAGATGCTCATGGCTAAGCACCTCAAATTCAAAAATAGAAAGTTTTTTTCAAAACTTGCAAAAACTAAAAATAGAATGTCCTAGAGTATTCTACATGCTCACGAGTAAGTGGTTAAGTCTAAAAATAAAAGTTTTTTGAAATTTTGCAAAAAAACCAATAGAATGTCCAAGAATGTTTTAGAATATTCAAGATGGTCATGGGTAAGCACCTCAATATAAAAATAGAAAGTTTTTTTGAAACTTTGACAAAAACCAAAATAGGATGTTTTGGACGATTGTAGAATGTTCTAGATGCTCATGGAAAGCACCCCAGTCTAAAAATAGAAATTTTTTCTAGGTAGGTCTAGAATGTTCTTGAATGTTCTAGATGCTAGAAATAGAATGTTTCAAAGTGTTCTAGATCCTCGTAAGTATGATAGGTGTATAGGTATGATAGGTATGATAGGTGTATAGGTATGATAGGTGTATAGGTATGATAAGTGTGTAGATGATAGGTATAGGTATGACAGGTGTAGGTGGTGTAAGTGATAGGCATAGGTAAGGATTTATAGGTGTGCATGGGTGCTATATGTATATAGAATGTTGTTGCATTGAGAGTTGAGAGATTTTGTACACGAACAAATCCGACAAGGAAAATCTAAAACAATATGATGCCTACAAAATAGCAACATCGGCAGTTGGGCATGGTATGTTTGATAAAAATGAGATTTTTTTTTTTGAAGGTTGTACGATTATATTCAAGAGGAAAATCACAATACATAATGGGACTAAAACCTAGAAGAGCAACTGATCTCCCTAAACACAGCCACCCAAATACAATGTTCAATCACGTTGCTAGTCGCTGCGCCTCCCTAGCACGCCTCGCCAATATCATGTCCTCATAACCAGGATCAAAAGACCTCAAATAAAGCTCCTTTCTAGCATCCTTCTTCATTACTCTCTGCCAAGGGTATTCTAGCTGGGAAGAAATACCACCATCATGAGGAGCAATCACAAGGATAGAGGTAAGATCAACCTCAACTGCGTACATAGGTTGATCAGGTAGTGATGAAGACGATATAATGGGACCAGGAACCTGAGAGGAAAGATCCACATGCTGATCAACAAGATATAAATCTGTAACAATGGGCTCTGAAATCTGAGAAGACGCATACGGATCGTCAAGAACCTTATCAGGGTGATCAAGGGAGTATGAAAGCATAGCAGGAACATGATCAGGCTGATCAAGGGAATGTGAAACTGCAGCACAAATCTGAACAGGCTGATCCAGAGAATGTGAAAGCGTAACAGTGGTAGAAGAACATGAGGAGAAGGAATCTCGGGTTGATCAGGAAGAGATGAACGCGTCCCCAGAAAACCACATTGAAAGCTAGTGAATGCCTCCTTATCTGGAAAGAGACGAGCTAACTTAAAACCATTCACTAACTTAAGGTCCAACTTCTTACACCATGGCCCACTTTTGACCACAACACAATCCGGGATGGAATCAACTGGCAAAGAAACACAGAGACTATTCATGATAGAGTGTGAGATATAAGTCCCTTGGAAACCCATTAGCAATTGAAACCAGGAACTGATGAGCCATAAGATCTGGAGGAAGGTTAGGTAAGGAAAATCAGCAGGGCATCCTTAATTCACGAACCATGTCTGGGGTAAACCCAGGAGAATAAAACTGGTATATCAAATACTCTCCACCAAGCGGATCTATTTCTCTTGCCAAAGGAATCCACAGCATCACTGTTATTAAACATGATTAAAACAAAATTCTTCGCCATTAGCTTAATGGATTGAAAAGGAGAGAGTTGAAGACGGCGCAAATGACGAGACAACCAAACACGAAGCTGAGAAAAATCTAGAAAGCCACCAGTAAGATAGCCAAGGATCACACAGGATGTCAAGTTCTTAGCACACACTTAAGATGAGCTTCATGATCTACCTCAACCACGGGAATACCAGAGGCCTGAACCATATTCTGACAATCTGTCTGATAAAAAAGTTCATCTAAAGGCAGTTGTTGTTGAAGCTGGGCCTGAAGAGCTTTCAAAGTATCTAAAATTTTAGAAAGCTCATCGGTGCACCCTTCAGAATACTTGCAAAGTAGCCAAAACCCTCGCCTTCATAGAAGGACTAGAAACATCCTTACAAAGCCAGTCTCCAAAGCGTTGATATGAAAGTTTTCCCAGTGAATAAGAAGATTTCCAAGCACCATCATTCACATGAGGCATAGAATTGGAAGCTTTACTTGTTTGAGGCACACCCCCTTGATCAACTCCTCCCTTACTCACCGTGCCTTGTATGGGAGGGAAATCCACGCTATCAAGAACCATGGGAGCGAGTGCTGAAGAAACCCTCTGAAACTCCAACCCCTTGTGTTGTATCAGCTGGGAGTTCACACATCACCATAGTAGCGGCAGCCTCACACCATTTTGTTATAGCAAGAACTTGCACCTGCCTTCCTCATGAGCACAATAAAGGGCCGAAATAATAAATAGCCAAATCCGACCACTTACCTGACAAACCCTGACAATATGGATACTGCCGGAAAGCCCATTGAACAAGCTTTCCAACAAACCAAAGATCTGCAGCAAAAACCGAGTCTGGACGAGCAAACTGTAGGCAAAAATGCTGGCAGCCTTAAGCGCCATAGTCATGAGCGTCTAGCCCTATGATATGTATCAAGCTTTACTCTATTATTCACTCTCCTTCGCTCCCAACCAACTATTTTCCAAGCCTTCCCTACTGCTAGTTATTCAATTTCTAGTATTCATTCCATTTGTTTCAAAGAAGAAACTTAGTTTGTTGACTGAAGGCTTTGGACTGATATAATCTTTGGATTAAAGATCATGATGTCTTTTATGGCAAGATGGATGAGTTTATGGACTATGCAAATATCCAGTATGTTCAGTGTTTTCATTTTGGCGTTGCGGGCGTATTTCTGGCAATGGTGTGGCATATGATTCTTGCAGCGTATAGTATCAAAATTCGTAGATTTGCGAGGTTTTGAGCAGCTTAAGGGAATACAAAGGTTCGAGCTGCAATCCGTATTTGTGCAGTTTGTGCTTGCATTCAGTAGCATGGTCTGGATATAGAAGGATGCCGCTGGGCTCCTTGTGGACATGTGTTCTTGCCATGCAGCGAATCGACAGCCATAATTTGGAAGGCGAGCTGTGTGGCTGAAGAAAAGTTCAGCGACCTAGGTTCAAATATGTAGAACTGGGCCCTGTTTCTGGCAAGTGCACTCTTTCTGGCACATCCGGTAGATTTGCAGCCATGGCGGAAGGGTCGGAAGCAGGGGGCACCAGAGTAAGACGCACCTGGGTTTTGAAATGGAGGCAGAACCGGAGGCAGAAGCGGGGTTTTCTGTTGCACTGCTCTAGGGGATCTGGTGATCCAGTATGGCCTGGAGGTTCGATTCCTCCGGCCCCGGCTGGTTTGCCCCTCTCCAGTGTGCTGCCTCCAAAAGTTTTTGCCTTCAGAGCTCTGCTTAGGTCTTTCACGAAGGGCTTCCCAAAAACCGCACATGGGGAGAACACTTGGAGTGTCGTCGCTCTGTAGGGAGCATCATTCCGGCAGCATAATGCCGCAGAGATCTCAGCCGTGACATGGGCTGTTTTCTTTTTTTTTTTGTTTCTTCATTCTTTGGCGTGAACCATACGTGCAGTTATGCACCATTGACGCAGGAATGCTTTTTTGGTCACAAAATTT
The DNA here is from genome assembly GCA_011763485.2 of Isoetes engelmannii. Lineage (NCBI taxonomy): Eukaryota > Viridiplantae > Streptophyta > Lycopodiopsida > Isoetales > Isoetaceae > Isoetes > Isoetes engelmannii. The sequence continues at coordinate 10,885 of JAANSK020111463.1, forward strand.
TAATAAACGTCGATGTGGCACCAAACACAGAATATGCGCCACATCGAAACGATATTCTCATAAACCACCAGGTCATGGAAATTCATGGATGTTAACTTGTTATAATCGTGAAGAACCTTCCAACTAAGAATATCTTTACGGTTTATTCAAAGAATGACACAAGAACCCTAGAAAAAGGAAACATTTGGTGGAACAACAAGAAACTCTCGCAAAATCGTAGCGCAGTAATCACAAGCACAACTGCCATGATGCAGAACCTAAAACAAGCAAAATGAGTCGAGCATCTCAGTAGATTGTCTATCACTGAAACTCTGGAGTTGTTCCATTGCCAAAGGACAAAAAAAGAAGAAGAAAGAGGACTAAAATGTCTGCCATGTCAATAAAATTTCCATGACCTGGCGGCTTACAATTGCTAGCCGGGCCAATTTTCATGGTTTTTGGCCGTCAAATCGGCCGGCTACAAGGCACATATCTTTCAACACAAAGGACACTCACTACATTCTTGCTTTGGAAAAGGCATTGGAGCTCACCATGCATTACGTTACGGGGGTCGTTTTCATTTTCAAAGCATATGATGCTATATATAAAATAGAATAGAATCGCATCGATCCGAGGCATCAGATTGAGATTCTAGAAGGGGGTGAGCATGCATGTAGAAAATTTGATCAGCGATGAATGTAGAAGTCTACCGGGAGTTTTTGTCGTTTGTATGCTAGCCCCATTCTAAAATAGTTGTTTTAACATCCACGAAAACCAAGAGGTCATGGGACCATAGAATAGAATAGTTGTTTTAACGTCCACGAAGATAAAAAGGTCATGGGAATACAACTCCTCGTAGACAACATATGGTTGAATATTTCCGAGACCCAACTCTGCAAAATTCGATATTTTCCCTCAGTTGTATCTGTTAGTGTCCATGGCCTCGAGGTTGCTTGCACGTTGCTGCCGATGGATGCTAATGCATACCTTTTATTCAGCGGCTCAAAATAAGTTACCTGTGGTGATTGTTGGAGCTGGCCCCGTCGGTTTAACTCTTGCTATCATGCTCAGGAAACTTGGTGAGGACAAGTAAATTAATACAATTTTATGTTCTTGCCTCACGAATTGCTCTAATGATTTAAGTTCGGAGATTGTCGACTTTTTTACTTGAGAAAGCACGCGTTTGGAAGTAGTATTTGACTTTAGTTTTTAATCCTGCAATGTATGTCAGATGTGCCTATTGTGGTGGTTGAAAGAAAGGTGAAGTTTTCACAACATCCACAAGCACATTTCATTAACAACCGAACAATGGAGGTAACTGTGCTGAACATTGCAGTCTTTCCTAGTAATAGTAATATCTTTTATGCTCTCTTAGTTGCACCAACTGATGCCAGAAGATAAGTTAAGAGGGTTGATTTCCTTAGGCAGCCATGTTATTTTTGAAATGTTTGTAATGATTAGATTTTCAGGGCACTTGATGGTATAGGAAAAGAAATTGAAGCCCTTCAGCCTCCATTGGACCACTGGCGCAAATTTATTTACTGCACTTCTCTTTCTGGCCCAATTCTTGGTGCAGTGAATCATATCTCAGATGAAGGTTCTGGTCCAACTAGATAATCTTTTTGGTATACCAATTCATGAACATAGATATCTTATTTCTTAATGATTAACTTGCAGATTTATCCCATTCCAGGAGTCCTACAAGTGTCGCCCACTTTTCTCAAAGTCATCTGCTTCCTTTATTGGTTAAAAAGGCTCGTGATGCCGGATTATCCATAACCAATGCGAGCACCTTATTAAACAATGATGTGATAAAAGCTGGGCAGGTCCTGCTAGGATGCGAATGTACATCAATTAATGCTATGCCTGATAATGTTACCATAGATATTTGTTCAAATCATGTAAAAGAACATGTTGTCGGTAGCTACCTTGTGGCAACTGATGGTGCTGGTAGTGGCATACGGAAAGCAATGGGCATCAAAATGGAAGGAGAGGAAGATATGCAAAAGCTCGTTAGTGTGCATTTCATTAGTAGGGAGCTTGGAAAATATCTTCTTGAGCACAGGCCTGGCATGCTGTTTTTTGTATTCAATCAACATGTGATAACTGTCATAGTTGCTCATGATCTTCGGTCAGGAGAGTTTGTAGCCCAGGTATTGTATATGTGTTTACTCTGTGCATAACATATCTTTTTAGTGAATGTAGTTGAATAAGCCTCAATTTTTGGCTGTGTTTTTGTTGCAGATTCCATTTTATCCCCCCCAACAAAGCCTCGATGACTTTACGGTGGAGGTAATGTGAAAGACATATGGAGTAAGTTGTATAAGAGTTTTAATTGGTGGCTTGTCTCATAGATCTTGTTCGTTCAAGTGGCAACCCATGGTTCTTTGCCAAATCTAAGTCATTTTTGTTTATCTTGCTAGGCTTGTCGAAGCATAATATGCAAGGCAGCAGGCATGGAAAATATCAATATTGATATCAAAGCAGTGAAATCGTGGACAATGCATGCCCAAGTGGCAGAAAAATTTATAAGTGGTGATAGTCGTGTCATCCTTGCAGGAGATGCCGCTCACCGCTTTCCGCCAGCTGGTGGATTTGGTAAATAGTCATGTTTGTTGATAAAGAAATACTGGTTCAGACGAAGTGTATTCAAATTCAGACTTACTTTTCTCTTTTCTCTCTGGAATGAGATGTTGCTACTGATGGTTTCTCTTTTCTGATACTTTCCTTTTTTCTTTTCTTTTTTCTTTGTATATATAGGCATGAATACAGGCATACAGGATGCTCACAACTTGGCATGGAAGCTGGCTGCTGTTACCAAAGGAATTGCACCACCTTCTCTGCTTATGACCTACAATGAAGAGCGCCATTTGGTAAGCAAAATCCGATTGGAGAAGTCTTAAATTCGTAGCTAAATACTAGGCTGTCTCCAGTTGGAAGACAGATTGATGGTTTAGAACATAAATGCCAGGCTCACCTGTTCTTCCTTTAACAGATTGCTGTAACAAATACACAACTTAGTGTTGTTAATTACAAGGCAGCTATGAGAGTCCCCTCAGCATTGGGGCTTGATCCATCATATGCAAGGTCATTCTGATGAAGACGTTTTTTATTAATGTGGTTTTTAAGCTGTTTCCATATCTGTTTCTTGATTTATATTTAGGTCTGTGCATCAGGCAGTTAACAGCGGCTTTGCATCAATGCTGCCAAATAAAATTCAAGCAGCAATTGTAAATGGTGCATTCGCATTTGGCCGTTCTCAGTTATCATCAACCTTTCTTAATGACTACAATCCAATTGCATTTTCAAGAATGAAAAGGCTACAGAGGATATTGCAGGAGGGCAGTAGTTTGCAGTTACAATTTCCAGCTGAAGACCTTGGTTTTAGGTGATATATTCAAACTTATATTTATGTTGGAATTTTGCACTTAAATTACAGCCCCTATGCCATTTCAGATACATCAGGGGTGCTCTCGTTCCTGATGAGGTATCAACTCAATATTCAAATGAAGATAAACCAACTGGCAGGCGGAGGGAGTATGTTCCATCATGTAAGCCAGGCATGCGGTTGCCTCACATTAAAATAAGACGTTTGAATGAGGCAACTGAAAATATGGACACGGTAATGCATTCAGGAAATCACTTGTTTCCTTACCAAGATTGCAGCTGACATATGGTTGTAATTTTGTCAGGTTATCTCCTCCACATTGGATCTCATCAATCCATGCAGGTTGCAATTTCTGTTGATCGTTGGAAACAATAAAAGTGGTCTGTTATGGGCTGAAGCTGGATTAAGGGCATTAGAAGCCAATAGTGATCTGTTGAAGGTTGCAATAATCAGGCCAGACAAAAACTTAGAACATAGTCATTGTGCAGGTTCCATTTCAGATGAGGATGCCAGTGAAATGGAAGAATGGCGGATTAGAAATTTGGGGCAGTTCATTGATATTGTAGGGCTGGACAGTTCTTTGTGGAAGTTGATGCCCGAGTTTGGGTCTATTCTTGTGCGGCCAGATGGTCACATAGCATGGAGGTCCCAAGTTGAATACAGTGCCAGCTCTTTGTCTCAGATGCATCAAGCTTTTGTACAAATTTTGAGAAAGAAAAATGATTAGGCACAGAAAAAAGGGACTAGATCAATGCTGATTTGTGGAGTTGCACATATGGCACTATAACGATACCAAAGCCTGCCCTTTGAATCGTTAATGTACAGGGTTGACAAATTAAAATATGGGAAAAATTACCCACGCCAGCTACATTCTACATACATTCTACAGAGGTGCTGTCGCACAAAGGGTTACTCTTGAGGAATTGAAAGGAGATAAAATTTTTTGGGAAAAAGACATAGAAAGCAGAAACTGAAAGGATAAAAAGAATAAAAAGTCTATTGAGAGGGCAACCCATTCATGAACTCTGATCTGCTCCAAATCCGACCTGCTCGATATCCAAATCCGACCTGCTCCAAATCTAAGTCCACCTTCATCCTTCTGGCTCTTCAAACGGATCTCGATGAACAGATGGACGAAATTCATCTACGTCTCGTTTGTGAAATTATAAACTCAAACAGAGTTGAATTACCTGGTTTACCATCTGGACTTGTGTGATGACATCAGGAGATGCTTTCCAAGTTGGAACAAGCTCCCTAGACCTAAAAGTTTCAAGTTTCAAGTTGGACAGGGTTTGCCCTATTGGCAACCTAAAAATAACGAGGTGTTTGACGAAAACGTCCATTCTACCCTTAAAAACAAAATGTTTGGCCAAAACAATAACTATCTAATATAAGAAAGTGTCCTTCACAAAACCCGTAGGTGAGCAATTTTTTTTTTTTTTTTTTTTTTTTGGATAGAAGGGAGCTTTTAATTACTTAATAAATAAGACTACATAGATGATAAAAGTTTAGCCAAAGAGTATTACCTCCTTTTGGCATTGTCTACCAACTGACTACATAAGAACTGAATGAAAATGACCAAGAGAAGCATTCGAAGTGCATCCTCTG
>JAANSK020111574.1:0-15853 GCA_011763485.2 Isoetes engelmannii
ACCACACATCCGTTGGGCAAAACTTTTGCCATACATGCACACTTTGTAGGCAGGATTTAATCCCGCCTTAGGAAGTCAAGGTTCTAGGGGCAACTCTAGGGGCATTATTTTTCATCGGAATGTCACATAGAATCTGAAAAACAGAATGAAATATGGAATGTCATTCAGAAATCTGGAATGTTATTCAGAATGTAAAGTAAAAATCCAAAATGCTACCTAACTTTAGAAACCACAATTGTCGTCAACATTCCTGAAAAAGAATTTGTGACACGTGGCATTGTGGGATAGGCGTACGGGGCTGAATGCCACGTAAGTGGCTTTTACGTTACTAGAAATACACATATATAACAAGGATTAACACGTGCATTCACATTGTTGTTATTCTTTAGTTATTCTTTAGCTAAACTGACTCTTCCCAATTAATCTAAGCATATACATTCTATTTACTTAAGAAAAACCATGCATAAACGGGCAAACATAGCAATACTATAGACGTCACTTGCATGATTGATATGCACTCTTTTCAAGTAACATAGCTAATGAATCTTCCTTTTTAGTAAGATAACTAATTATGAGCCTGACAGTTGTTCACCTTTTCTTTTACAAGTCAGTGCAAGGACCCACAGAAGGCATATTAAGAGAGATTGATTTCATAATAAGTATTGACAACGCGTCTGATAGTGTCTATCTAGCTGTCTAGCTGGCTCATGGTGTCTAGTCTACCTAGTTGTTTGTATATAGCCTACAGAACTAGCTGGGAAAGGGTAAAAACTCAGGTTCTTAATCCATAAGAGGACCACAACAACGTGAGAAGCTGAACAGGAAGAATCATCGAAAGCATGGTGCAAAAAAACAGGAAGAATCATCGAAAGCATGGTGCAGAAAAGGTAGGGTTGACACGACTGCGAGAAATGCTTAAAAAATAAAGAAAAATAAAATAAAAAATAAAACATCTTGTATGAAATTTATATGATATATATTACTAGAGTGTTTGAAATTATGATATTACTACTAGAGTAAATTCTTGAATAGAATAAACTAGTGTGGAAAGAATCTAGTTAGACCAGGCCAAGGGTAAACAGAAATGTCAGATAAACAATACAAGTGACCATTGTCTTCCATTGAAGCAAGGATTGAAGGGTTCAGATGAAGCCAGGTCCTTTTTATAGCCGTGGATCACGCGTGCTCAGAGTCCACCACTACCGCCGGTAATCATGTTCGAACTGGCAGCAGCCCGTAACTTTACCGCAGAGACCCCACGCCGGCCACTGCCCATAGCCCGTCCTCTCCACTGTCCATGGTGCGCGTATTCTTTTGTTGTGAAGCGAAGGCACTGCTGTTTAACAACAGTTGTGGCTGTTTATGCACTCCATTTCAATCGACCGAGGTCGGCTTCCAATTTTTTTGCTCAGGTTAGTTTTTCTTTCAATTGGGTTTTCTTCTGCCGTTTCGTACCTCTGGTTTGATGGACTATATTTGCCTGGTTCTTATTTCGTAGACAATGCTATTCTTAAGCCTTGCCAACTATTTTCGGGTTTAATCTCTGGTTTGTGTAATCGGCAAACCGTGTACATTGAGCTGGATAATCGGGTGGATGAGGCTCTGTGCTAAATTAGTCAACGATTTTTGTTGCCTAGGGTTAGTTTGGCTTCTTGGATCCTTGAAGCCTTGCTCCTCCTACTGATCTGTTTGGAAAAGTAAGTGTTTTGTCAATACGTAGTAGGACTTCGTCGTCTCTGAAGTCTGAGAAGTCGGCAAGATAGGTACCCTTGAAAGACGATTATATATGAGCCTAAAATATGGCTCGATGATAGTGTTCGGTCGTTCTTTCTATTAGGAATTGAACTAACCTTTTTGGCATAAGGGAAAAGTTATGTAATTTTCAGAAGGACAATGCAAGTTAGGTAGCTTATACATGGAAATCAGATGCCAATTTCAACGATTAGTGTTATAAATAATCAATATGTTCAATTCTAAGCGATACCATTACCTACCAGTTCCATTGAACTCTTACCAAAACCTTTTATTCATCGAGTGATTTTATTTCTAGAAGTATCTGCCCATAGAAAAAGTAGAGACTTTTCCGTATGTCAGGTTCTTTTCATCCTCGGATCATTTGTTATGTTGAAGCTCATCTTGTCTTAAACAGCTCTTTACAGTTTATTTATCTGCGTTAGTCTGTTTAAAATTTCAGGAAATGAATGCTGAGAAGAGCTGATAGAAAGTTGAAGTGTCCTTTTCATCTGTGACCTGTAAAATGGGGTGGTGCTTTGGTTGCTTTGATAGTAGACCTGATGACGAGAAAGAACCGCCTTACCACAATGGTATACCTGGTATATTTTTGTTCATCTCTTTTTTTGATGCTGTATTTTTGTTCATTTAAGTTCCCATTTGCCTGATAGCATTTGAGGGCTTTTTCTAGGACATGGAGGGACTCCAAGAACACCTGAGGCTCCACCAAAGGTTCCTCTACCGAAAGTGCAGCCAATTGCAGTCTCTGCCATATCTATTGAAGAACTGAAGGAGGCCACAGACAATTTCAGTCCAAAGTCTCTCATTGGCGAGGGGTCGTACGGAAGAGTTTATTATGCAACACTGCGTGATGGCCACCCAATGGCTGTAAAGAAACTTGATGCCAACAACCAGCCAGACGATGAGTTTCGGGCCCAGGTAATACAATAATTTTTGTAATTTCTTTTTGAACATTCCTGGAGATTATATTTGAGGGTGCACTGGCTTTCCAGGTCTCGATGGTTTCTAGATTGAAGAATGAAAATGTGGTTGAGCTTGTTGGATATTGTCTTGATGGACCTACCCGTGTACTAGCATATGAATTTGCTACAATGGGATCTCTCCATGATATTCTCCATGGTATTTATCTTTAAAACCAATCATATGTCTGCCTGGCAAACTATGTAGACGATGCCCATGTCTTATACCTATGCTGCATGGATGCATGTCTGCGTTTTATGTTGAAAAGCAAATTTACTTTACATTTTTGATCTACAGCTTATTGTGAATTATAATGATCTACATTTTTCCACATAGGAACCAGTTAGGGTAGTCTCTTTTACGAATGCACTTATTCTACAGAACTGGAATTGGGATTTCGGTGGAAAGATGCTGCTACTTATATATTGCTTCTGAAATGCAGGAAGGAAAGGTGTCAAGGGTGCACAGCCAGGGCCTGTTCTTGATTGGCTTCAGCGTGTCAAAATTGCTGTTGGGGCTGCCAAAGGCTTGGAATACTTGCACGAGAAAGTGCAACCGGCAATCATTCATCGTGACATAAAGTCGAGCAATGTTTTATTGTTCGATGATTATACAGCAAAAATTGCAGATTTTAATCTCTCCAATCAGGCTCCTGATATGGCAGCACGGCTTCATTCCACTCGTGTGTTAGGAACATTTGGTTATCATGCACCAGAGTAGGTCCTTTACCACTCCAAAACAGGTCATAATGGCTGTTTTTAGGTGCTGCGACTTGACATTTTCTTGTGTTTCAGGTATGCAATGACTGGACAGCTAACACAAAAGAGCGATGTATATAGTTTTGGAGTCGTATTGCTGGAACTTCTTACTGGCAGGAAACCAGTCGACCACACCATGCCACGTGGACAGCAAAGCCTTGTGACCTGGGTAAGTTGGGTGGTTAAACACACAATGAGTTTAATGCATGCGTCTACAACAGATCACCAATGTACATTTATATTGCATCAGATTAGATGCATGTCTGGTATTATTGTTGTTGCTCTTAGGTTTTTGTGAGAACCAGCTTTCCCTTGCAACTTTATGACCTTGAGGCAGTGTTTTATAATGTAAATAATTATCAAACTGGTATCACTCTCAGGCGACCCCCAGGTTAAGTGAAGATAAAGTAAAGCAATGTGTTGATCCGAAGTTGAAAGGAGAATATCAGCCAAAGGCAGTTGCAAAAGTAAGTATTTGGTACAAAAACATAATTTTGCTGCTTAATTGAATATTCAACCCTTTTATTGCTGGTTGTGTTTTGAAGATGGCTGCGGTTGCTGCGCTATGTGTGCAATATGAAGCCGACTTCCGGCCAAATATGAGCATTGTTGTAAAAGCATTGCAACCTTTATTGACTGCTCGTCCGGCAGTTGAGTAATTGCTGAGTGCCAATATGGGGATTTTGTAATCTGTACATCGTCAGTTCTGTCCCATAGCAGGTATTGCTGGAAAGAAAATGAGAGGCATTGGTCCTCTTTAGTTGTAATATGCTGTATTTAGTCACTCTTCTATTGGTGTCCAGACACCCTATTGCTCTAAGCTGTTATCTTGGAAGCGCCATATTTCTTTCAAGTATTGGGCGTATGGGTTAAAATTCTTTGGGCACACTATCATATCTGTATATTGGCTGCAGAATGTATTTTGCAGTCCTTAGCCCATTTTCATTATCCGACGGTTAAAACTATTTTGATATAGAATGCAATTTTATTTTTTCATTTTGTAGTTTATTTTGTTTTACTATTAAGACAGACATTTTTTCCCATAAGAGATTTTTTGGTTTTTGAAGCTATTGTGTTTTGATGGTCTTAATCCGAAGCAAGCACCTTGTTTGGTGTCCCTAATGGATGGGAACAAGAATGGGAAAGGTGGTGTAATCTGAAATGGCCATTGTTCTTGTCATGCATGTTCAGAAGTCCATTCGAGACTTTTTGGAAAATATGTACATGAGATATGCTGCCAGCAATTGTTGAAGGGTTCGATTGTTGTAGTATTTAAGTACTTCTCTACAAGTTTGGAACAAAGTTGACAACCCCTTTTGATGGACACTATCACTTAATGGGTCAGTCACTAATATTTTTTCTGGATCATTGATCCCGAATATTATGGGCATGATGCCAAATAAGGGCTCTGGGGATTTACACGGGGATTTACACCTCAGACGCGTACACACAATCGCTCCCTATAGGTGAAGAAATACACACGAGAAATAAGAAACCATTGGATTTTGCCGAAACCTAACATGGCCATTGCACACGAAACTCAATACAACCGACCACCCAAACCTAACATAGCCATGAGAATTGTGAAGCAATGCTTTCCTATGGAGAATGGCATGCTCTGTTGTTGAACTGCAGCCGGGATTCGTGATTCAAGAGAAAGCGAGAGAAGCCAGCCGGGATTCGTGATTCAAGAGAAAGCGAGAGAAGCCAATGTAGCCAAGTGCATGAATTTTAACACAGCTATAAAAACATGTACACGCTCGATTTGAGGACATGCAACTCAGCATTCATAGGATAGAGAGAAGATCTTAAACATATAGCTGATTGCAAATAAGGACGAGGCCTATATTACAATGCATTATAGAAATCCAAATATTACATCACACGCAAGCAGACTCTGGCATCACCTCAGAGCCTGCATAACATCAACAAATCAAGGCTAACGTATTCACAAGAAGAGGCTGTCCATTCTAGGTGTGCATAGTTCGAAAGTGATCCCGGCTGAGGCGCTCCATTGTGTCCACGCACAAAACCATAACTGTCGTAACCATAAACAGAATTCACACATTTGAACATGGAACCTGAACTCCTAACACTAGCGCCAGAAGGCGAAACAAAAATGAAGCAGAAAGCACAAGATGGTCTGCCACCCAATAGCACTTGCATTGCAGCTGAGGGCAATGATGCACCTTGAATTCTCCCCAACCATCCACCATCCATGTCTGCAGCCATAATGTAGCAACCGCTGTTGCCTCTGCTGCCCTGCAGCCAACATATCTTTGAAGGAAATTCGCTGATGCAACAAAAGATCGTTCCGTCTGCACCATCTCCAGCACAGAAAACAAAGAGCTAGGAACAAACCACTCCACTATCAAAGAATCAAAGAGCAACGCTGACGAACCACGGAGCGCTCCACATGCCACATTGCTAGAATCCAAGGTATACTCCTCCTTGAATGTGCATACAAAACTTTTCACCTGTGATACAGACATCATGCAAGTCTCTGGCAACGGCTGTTCCATCAGGAGTTTTATCTTGCCACAACAACCAAGAACTGCAAAAATCCAGAAAACAAGATGAAGAATGTGTCGAATGGCCTTGGTCCTGCACAATTATGTGCAGAGAGCCACCTGCATATGCTCGGCCCTAAGGAAGTCCTACGAAACTCATAGCTGCCTCTGGCGAAAAGGCCGCTTTGGCGAGACCCAAAAGGATATCACCGGTGACACCAAGATCACTGCAAGATCGTTCAGCAATATCGGCCCATGGCCGCCGCCGACGTCGGACTGCTTTTAGCAGTCGGCATGAAGGCAGAGGGAGCTATTTTTGGAACGTCGAATACACTTGCAGAAATTCACTAATCCGAAACCTAACATGACCATGTGACCATTACAAATAAACCCCCTTTTCTCTCCACACGATTGCAACAATCTTGGTCCCCACTCAATTTGGGGGACGTTATGAGGAACACTATGATTTTCTTATTTTTGGGAGGGGAGAGCTACTTGATTCGTTGGGAGGGGAGAGCTACTTGATTCGTTGATGGCCAGTGGCAGCCTCTGCGTCCATGGCCCTAAAGATTTAGAGCATCTATAAAGCCTCTAGAGAGCGATAGTTCTTCTATAAAGCTTTTTCCAAAGCCCCAAAACAACTAAATATGCAATCCAACTAAAGAAATACTACAGCCAGAATCCCACTATTGGCTCACCTCTCAAAGGGTATGCGCTTCTGGCAACCAAAAAAGATTATAGCAAGTGTTAAGTGTCTCAAAGGGTATGCCCTTCCGGCAACTCAAAAAGATTATAGCAAAGTGTGGATGAAACCCTAAAGCCGTCAGAAACCCACTATTGGCTCACCTCTCAAAGGGTATGCGCTTCTGGCAACCCAAAAAGATTATAGCAAGTGTTAAGTGTCTCAAAGGATATGCCCTTAGGGCAACCCAAAAGGATTATAGCAAAGTGTGGATGAAACCCTAAAGCCGTCAGAAAGCTTCCTTTAGCTGGCCCTTTCACCATTTTCTTTAAATGAGGTTAGGATAGAAATAAGAATGGAAACAAAGAAGCATCAGGTCTTTTGCATTACTGTCTGCTGCTCAATCCGCCAGATTTGTGCCATGGTGCTGGATTGCTACATGAATGAGATCTTTTGCTGGAACGCCATCATCCAGTTCACTGCCAGTTGCAGCTACCTCGTTTTCAATTAAAGCTATCTCCTTTCCAACTCCAACTACATCCTTTACATAATCTTCACCTATTCAAAAACAACAAATTAAAAGACTTCAAAACTTGAAAACTAATCTAGAGTTCAGCTATTACCTCCTATCTTCACATTCACATAATTTTAAGGGTGCAATAAGAACATCAAAGCTACCAGAAACCTGATTTGCATCAAACGCCTTCAATTCATCGGAATAGACATTGTTAAATATCCTTTGAGTACCATCTGATTTGGATAGCTGGCCAACAATGGACATTGCTACCTTTGTTTTGAGCTCTGAAGTCTTGTCGTACCTTAAAAATACAATCAATTAAGTCAGTAACATAGAAAGATACTAACTAATAAAGACACACTAATTAGAAACAGACTTACCTCTTGTAAGATTCTGGATTCCGGTGTGACGGTGTCTAGTCCCATTCATGCCAACTGTAATTAGCACCTTAGCCCTTGCAAGTCGAGATACAACGCTACTCCTTCCTGTTTTCCCAGAGAAACTGCCTTCAACACTTATAGCTTTCAAAATGTATTTCATCCAGCCTCTTATCACCTTAGCACTGACCCTACATTTTTTATTGTACCATACCTATGACAAAAACATACAATAAGATAGAAACTAGAAAATAAAAAACACGAGAAACTTACAGGTCCTTCGGGCGTTGATGCATTGCATGAAGTAGAATTGAGAGGCATCTAAATATATTTTAGGAATAGGAAGATGCCTCACAAGGCATCTGAATGTCAACACAATGTCCTCCTCAAAAAATTGCACAGGCAATCTGAAGACCTCTTTCTAGTATCTTTCCATTGATACTACATAATTCTTACTAGTTCTCTCCATACTCTAAACATCCTTTTCCCTCAACCATAATCTGGAAATAAAAAACAATAAAGCATAAACCTTCTTTGCAAGTCTCTACTACAAAAAATTGAATGACCAATGTCTCATGTAGAGCCAATTCACCAATGTAGCTGATTTCACAGACAGAGCCAGTCGAGACATCCTACACAGAGACCGCCACACAGACAGAGCCAGTAGGGACCACCATGCTAGCATCCCCTTCGGATAGTCCGGAGTGTAATGCGAATCTAGACGATAGAGCTTTGCAGTTGTGGATTATAGGATTGCCAGAGGCCACCAGTGGATCAGATGTAGAGGAGGCTGAGCGCTTTTTCAGGGACACTATGCATCTTACATGTCCAGGTATAGAGGCAACATACAGGGTCGGGGTTCAGCGGCCAGACCGGCCACACCACATTTTGGTACATTTCAGAGCACGGCAAGATAGGCTGCATGTGCTCCAGCATGGCAGCCATCTTCGGAATACTAGTTTCTCTGTCCAGAAAGACCTTACGCTAGTTCAGCTCAGTAGCCGGAGGGAGGAGCTTCTCAGAGTGCGAGAAGCGAGGGCACAACGAAAATGGGCGGTTTACAGGGGAGGGGCTGCAATCATTCGTGACCAGTGGCCTCAGGATCCATGGCTGGGGTATTCTTAGATATATAATGGAACATACTAAACATGTAAGCATACCAGTTTGATGTTTGTTGGTCCGGGACTTCGGTCCTTGTTTTGTTTTATTTAAGGACTTCGGTCCTCCTGCTCTGGTTAAGGACTTCGGTCCCCTTGTACCGTCTTGTCGCATGTCCTTTGGATGCTGCCTTTGTGGTGTGACGTTAAAATGTACTTCCTTCCTTCCTTCCTTCCTTCCTTCCTTCCTTCCTTCCTTCCTTTTCTTCCTTTTCCCACATACCCCTAGAGTCTTACACGGCATCCTCATAGAAGTAATTGTGGCCTTTCTTGCATTAGCAAAGACAGGACTATACCTTATCTCAAATGCAACTTCCTCAATACCTGTTACTCCAATCCAAACCTCATGTTTCCTTTTGATCATAGCCCCAAATTTTGTATACATATCCTGGAGTCTGCAACTGAAATAGAAAAGTTAGTATTAGAAAAAACTCAGAATTAAAAAAGGATAGAACACTCACGTCTTAGTTGGATAGCAGCCTCCTTTGATCTTGCATACTTGAAGCATTAATCTCTCTAACATCCTTGTAAACTCACGTAGATCGAGATCTTCAAGTTTCTTATCAACTGGCAGCCCATACTTAATCCTCCAAGCTGCAAATCTGGCTCCAATCTACTCAATTTTATCCATCTTCCTCCCAGCTTGATTCACTTCCCTTACAAGATTTTCATCAATGTCCAGAAAAGTCACTTCTTTTCCAGGTTTGTTAGTGTCAATTGGAATATTTTTCCTATCACATTTAGACATAAACAGGCCTGGCAAATTCTGCACATCATTTTTATAATCCAGCAACTCATCCTCGCCGATATCTGGCTCATTGTCTTCATCGTCTAGAACAATAAGTTCAAGAATTCCCAACTCCTGACTGATGTTCAGAACAAAGAAAGGTATTCCAAGACTAGTTCGATTTGGCATTAAAAATGCTCAGCCATGCAGGCTGTTAAACCAAAAAATCGGCAAAAAAACCATAAGAAAATAGAAATAAAAACAATAGAAGGCTACATTGTTGAAACTTTATAACCTCAAGGACTTTCTCGCCTCCAAAAGCTTGCAAGACGTGGAAAAGAAAAGGTTAGTAACTAAACAAACAATATAACAAGAAAATAGTGAAAGAAACTTGTTAGTACCTGCGGCATGTTGGAAAAACTGGGTAGATTCTCGACAAAACATCTTCAGAGCTCGACAAATTGCTTAGAACTTGGTAAAACTCTTCAGAGCTCGACAAAACCTCCTATGGATACTACAGACTTCCAAAACCCACAGATTCTCACCAAATCTCATCATAAACTCAATAGAAAGTCGATAGAACTGGACAGACTTCAAAAAACCCAATAGACTTCAAGAAACTTTGCAAAACTTCGCAAGAACATGGCAAAAATAAGGCGCTACATTGTATACTTGAGCGCCATGAACTAAACAACCAGGGACGAAGCTTGCGCCAGAGCCAAAACGTGCAACGCCATGATCAGACTCCAGTAGGTATGTGCCATAGCAAGAAAAAGAGAAAAGAAAAAAGGAAATGCGAAAAAGAAACATTATGATGGGGCAATTTGTCTTTTTGTGATGACATGGCAGAATGCCACATACGCAACCTCTACATTTTGCAAAAGGCCTCTTAGGCTAAATTCTGGCCTGTCAATAAGTGGCCCCCGTGCTCTGTGTCGGCCATCTTTCCAAGCCAGAATTTAGCACAAAGGGCCTTTCCCATATATGTACACAACTTTGCAAAGCAACACATGTTGAAGCCGAGGGATTGAACCTCTTGCCAGAAAGGCAACACTAGAGAGGTTTCAAAAAAGCACCCTCGCCCATTGCAGGTTCAAAACACATTGCTGACATCAGCAAAGTACTGTTTTGGTATGCGTGATTACACACTCAAACCTTTCATTGTCATGGATTATTGCTTGGTATGCTTACCAGAAGCAAATGACACAATGTCGGTGATATATGCTTGTTCTTCTTACCTGTAAATGAAAACTCTTCTAGAAAAATGTGTTATCATAAGTTTGTGCATGCTAATGGAGCAGCATTGCATGTCTCCAAGATGCCGGATATTGTCGGTTAATAATGAGTTTTTGCCCACGTGCGTAGTCACATCATGCCATATTTGTATCTGATGTGGCAGTGTTCATCTTTTATCTTTTAGCAACAACCAGTATACCTGGAAATGACCTACAAAATTTCAAGGATGACTGACATTTGATCAAGCAACGTTTGTGACTGGCATTTATTATTATTTTTTTTGTCGGTCATCGATGGAGGTACCTTGTAGTGGGTCAAGCTGCAATGAGATCGGCCTTGAAGCCACACCCAAGCAGGCGTGACATGCTAACATAAGAAGTAGTGCTTAGTTGTTCCGTCCATTGCATTTTAAGAGGGAAATGGATAGACTCCCTTCTTTTGTAACATCATAATGTCTTCACATGCCATTTGAACAGAATATTTGATATAAATACGTGTATTCTACAGTTCGTCCATTGCATGTTAAGAGGAAAATGGATAGACTCCTGCCTTTTGTAACATCATAATGTCTGCCATTTCAAGTTTGTGACGTTCCACTAGAATATATAGTATAAATACGTATATTCTACATCCACGTCACTATACAAGTCGTCTTATATGACTTGTATACATGGTATTAGGCCATACATACCCAGAAGGTGCAAGGCTAAGTTATTTACATAAGTTATTCCACCTTAGGTATGAATGCCATTTTCCACACGGATATCCACCTTTAGGTGTATTTGCTGCATGGCGACGTCTTATTGGAGCAAAGTGTGCTGACAGGAGCCCTAACTTATTTATGGCCAAACCCTAACCCTAGCACACTTTCGCTCGACCCTTTGTCCATATTCTGAATCGTCGCGAGAACATCGATTCCTGAATTGTCTTCGACATGAGAATGTACGGGAGCAGCCCCAGGAGCTTGAGTATAGCAGCTTTGGGAGCACCCATGTCGAAGATCCTGAGGGAGATAGAGACACCAGGAGTGGGAGGGAGTTCATCTAGAACATGTATTTTGAGTAGATAGGTGACTAACTCACATAGGATCTAGCATTTCAGATGAGTTAGCATGTTGTATTTCCAGTAAAGCTATCTTAGAGCCTTAGATTTGATCACGAACCCTAATCAATGAACCCTAACTGTAAGTTAGATGTATGATTAGGATTAGATGATTATTCTCTTATTCATCAAGTTACATAATGGATGATGGTTGATCTCTTATTGAACCTCTTGTGTATTGAAAAGGGGGGTAGAGACCTAGAAGCCTATTATTAGATGATGCTTCTAGCTTAGCTCCTATAATTCTCATTATATTTCGGCATGTGAATAGAATAGAATAGAATAGAATAGAATAGAATAGAATAGAATAGAATAGAATAGAATAAATTTTTTGTCCACAGAGGCCAATTGGCCTATGAGACCTATACAAGTCAAACAATAAGCGTATTACGGCCCGGATGAAAAAAAACCCACTTGGGAAAAAATCGTGGCGGCAATGCGCTCGCTGGTATACAAAACAACTGGAGATCCTCACAAGGAAGTGGGACAGAGCCGATGTCGTTCGTCAATAATCTCCTGAAGATGACCCCAGAATTCCTACCGCTTCAGTGCTGAGTAGGAGATGGAATGCCTGCCCAGGTATTACTAACTGCGGATACCGTGCTCTAATATGCTCATAAGAGGGACAGGTTTGCAGAGCATGGCACTGTCCTCAGCGACCCCTTGGTGGCAGCATTGACAAGTCCTATCCTCCCGCGCTTCCCTTGCCCATCGCCCAGTTTCAATGCGGAGGTGGTGTCCTCCCGTGCGGATGGGGGCGATCACCCTACGCTTTTTCATGGAGAGGGGGGTGAGCAGGTACTGCTGGGGCCCCCGCTTGAGTGTAGGATTCACTTGTTCTCTATAATACCCCAGCTTGGCTTGTGCTAGGGCCTTAGCGTCCCAGAGCTTGCCAAGGAAGCAGGTGTCGAGGTAGGCTTTCAGTTCATCATGGTCCTTTTTCGTGCGGACCCGTATGCACCTGTGGGCCTAGACCTGCCATTGGGACAACCATTGTGCCTGCTTGTCTATCCAGCAAGTTTTAAGGCGTTGCCCACCTGGCTGAGGGAACTAGGGGCGACTGAGCACCAGATAACAGGATACGATGACGAATGGAGGGCAGGACCCTGCTGGGCATGGTACATGGGTCTTCATAGCAGACTATACCTATACTCGGTCACTTCGTGAGAGCCGAGTATGGGTTTGACACTCTCTGGGTTAGGTGCCACCCTGACTCGCCTAGTATCAGGTGCCGTCCTGGCCAGGCATAAGGGGAGCAGGGTGTTTTTTAGTGGCCCCGGCGGGCCAGTTGGCCACACATTCACATTTTTCGAAAAAGAGTCGGCCACACCGGAGTAGGATGCATTCTGGCCATGACCAAAGGGTGGTGGCCAGTTCAAAACACCAACTTATTAAATTTACACAGCAAGTGGCCAATTTAAGATTCGCCAAATCTTCAGACCCATAGGATGTGGCCATTTCAAAATATTACATGCACTAGCAACGTCTTGGGGTGGCCATTTCAACCATAGAATAATTTTAAACATCTAGGGTTGTGGCCAAGCTCTATAGTGGCCAAGGGTAGGCTCAAAATTTTGCCAAGGCTCTATAGTGGCCAAGGGTAGGCTCAATATTTTGCCAATAGGGGGGTGAATTTTTTTTAGTCTAACCCTAGAATTTTGAAGCATTTCACCATATATGACCACTTCCAACTCCACCCATATGTGTATTATAATGCAATTTTCTATTCATATATTGTTATTTGGACCTCTACCCATTCAACGCCAAAATGCACAATATAAATATCAGCGGCAATTTGGATTCACTAAGTTTTGCATAGGATTCTTTTTCATAATCACAAAGAAAACATGATGCACAACCTGGACCATAATGCAAAACAAATTCAACAAGGCTCCAGTAATGATGTATGGATGTGGCCAATTTGATTTTTTGGGGGGAAAAAAAATCATGGTTTCGCCATTTAAGTTACAACCCCATGTGCAACGATTTGAAAAATGGCCAGGCCAAACTACGGTCAGCACTTTATCCAAGGTAGGTAGTGGCCAATATTTTATGCCCCATCAAATATGTAGGTAGGTTAAAAAACACCCTGATGTTTAGGTGGCTCTTCTGGGTCTTCGCGCTGTCTCTTCTTTCCCACATTCTGCACTTTAGAGTCACCCACGTCTTCTGTGCTCCACAAAATAAATGATCCCTTTGCCTCTCCCAAATAGGTGGCATCTGGAGTGGGCCAAGGAAGAGCTTGGTGCTGATCGTACACTTCCTCGACACCAACACTAACTGCTCCATTCGGGACTTCCTTGAAGTGGCACTGCATCGCTTCTTTTATAATGCCTTTTCCAGCTAGTCGACCATTATTGGATGAAAACATGATCTGCAATTCGAAATCCATAGTCATTTAGTTTCTAGATAACATACGATTGGATTACAACAATTATCTTAGCTCAACAAAAATTAGCAGTCAAAACCGAGTCCCCAAGTATTGGGTTGGTCCTCAAAGCTCATCACCGGGGCCCCAAATTGGGCGGGCACGCAATTTGAATTGGTGTGCCCATGCCTCAACATAAAATCCGGGGCCCCAAATTGGGCGGGCACCCAATTTGAGTTGGTGTGCCGATGGTCCAACAACAGACCACGGACCCCAATCTGGGCGGCACCCAATTGGAGTTGGTGTGCCCATGGTCCAACATCAGACATGGGGCCACAAATTGGGCGGGCACCATATTTGAGCTGGTTTGCCCTTGGTCGAACGTCAGATCTGGAGCCCCAATTTGGGCGGGAGCCCTATTTGGCCCTAGGTCTGCCCATTGCTCGACAACTATGGGCCCCCAAATAGGGCGGGCGCCCAGTTTGAGTTGGTTTGCCCTTGGTCCAACATCAGATCTGAGGCCCCAATCTGGGCGGATGCCCTATTTAGGTTTGCCCATTGCTCGACATCAACTATGGGGCTCCAAATAGGGCGGGCACCCAGTTTGTGGGTCTGCCAATGGGTCAACAGCTAATCTGGGACCCCAAATTGGGCGGGTGCCCAATTTTGGGGTGTTTCTCCAATAGGACAACTCATATTCTGGGGCACTATAGTGGGCGGTTGCCCAATTTAATGAGTTGCTCCCATTGAACAGTTCGTCTGGGGGCCTCGAATTGGGCGGGTCCACGAGCTCATGTCTTCTTGTCATGACAAGTTTTTATCTGGGTTGCCTTAACAATGAGAAACCTAATAACAATGACCAACCTAAGCACAATAGCATGCTAAGAACAATGGCAAACCTATGAACAACGGCAATCCAAAGAGCAACGGAAAGCAAAGGTCAATGGGAACCTAAGAACAATGAAATATCACCAATGGGAGACCTGAGAAAATTGACAACAACCTAAAAACTTGCTTGCTAATAAATTTGGCCATCTCCATGGCGTCTAAGGTCTCTAGCTTGGTACCATATTGGGAAGGTTTGGGAGAGGCAATGTCTAAGTGCATAGGAAACCTATGTACAAGCATGAATGCAATTGGACCTTTCAAAAAAATACGCACCTTGGGAGTATCTTGAGCCATTGCACACGCTACAGTCAATTAGAGAAGGGGGTACTAAACAGTTTCGAAGCAATGTTACTTGTATTTATAGGTCCTTCAAAATTCCCTCCAAACTTTCAAATTCAAAATCCCCTCCAAAAAGTATGGCACGTGCTTTAGATTTGAAATAATTCAAGAAAATTCGAATTATATCCTCTCCCCCCCCTCCCCTCTTTTAATGGCCACTATTATCACGTGACATTAATACGCCTTGAAGGGTGCGCGTGGTGGACCCGCCCCATTGGCCAGGGCGTGGGTGGTCCCGCCCCAGAGGCTAGCCTGCGGGTGTGCCATACGTGGCAAGGCTTATAACATAGTTTAAATTGAAACGGGAAAATTTAAAATTCCCGTTTGAAAGATTCCCTCAAAAAATTTGGAAGCTTTTTAAAGTGTATCAAATTAGAGGCATTTCGTGTTTGCAGTACTAAGATATGCAAAATTACCTCTAAAAATAGCCCTTTTTGAAAGATGTCCTAGTAAAATAAGAGCATGAAAAAAAATACACTAG
>JAANSK020111685.1:0-15850 GCA_011763485.2 Isoetes engelmannii
TAGCAGGTAATGAAAGGGGTCGATCGTCAGCAAAGGGTGGGTGGGCTGGCCATCCTTCCAACTCACGGTAAAAAAAAAAAAAGTGTAAAATGTAATGGTTTATGTTGTCCCAAAATCCCCTTCGAGGCTTGGGAAGCGTTGTGTGCATATTATAATTTATTATTCTAGATACTGAAGAAAAAAAATTCGCCCCTTTAGGGCCTTGTTGTACATATTAGAGAACTAGCAGTACGGCAGGCTTGGGGGAAAGGACATGTCTTTTGTTGTTTGGGGGTGGGAGGGGGGTGGGGGTTGTGATTGTTCTCTTGCTATGTCTAAATGTTGTTGTAACTTTTGTTCGATATGGTGAATAAGGTTATTGCATTATCACGTACCTCTATTTAGACCACCTGACCTCATTTTATTTAATGACAAATTTTATCTTGTCTTCGCATCATGAGCAGGAGCATGGTCAATATGGCTTTGTCCCGTATATTGAAGAAGATTCGGATTAGTGCTTGTGAGATCTCCATGTGATCTCATTTTGCGAGCTCTTGCAGCCACGATCTCGTCGTTTTTAGAGGGATTGGTGATGGAAGAAATGAGGATGAAGGAACACGACATAAGAGAATTTTAACAACAATGTTATTTGCATAGAGACGTTATGTGTATAACAGGTGTTTGTTCACATCAGAATTACCGTTTGCCTATGATTTGAAGATGCTATTCAAAGTGATTCATATTACTACATTTTTCTCATTCTCAAAAAGATATTTGTATGTGCTATGAGATAATAAGTGGGAGAACACTTAAAGGTTCGCATGATTTTTTTAATTGTAGGTTTTGGGATGAACAAACACTATTCATTCTCTCCGTGGACGATAAAAATCTTATTCTATTATATTATATTCTTTTTGTAAGTTGCTTGGCCTAATGTATTGCACACCATTTGTAGCCCCTCCAAATTTGATACTATTCATTATCTTGGTTAGTTGCTTAGTTCAATGTATTTGCTTAGTTCGATGTATTGCATACCATTTGTAGCCCCTCTAAATTTGAGAGAAGATTTATCACGTGACACATGATCAATATGGAAATATGCCATGTTATACCATCCTAAAAGATTTTTACACAATGAGTATAGGGAATATCTTCACAAATGAACATAAATAAAAAGTTGAAACTTCCTTTATCCGTTCTTTCTCATTCCTAAAATTCATTACATCTAATAGAGGAAGAGAGTCCACCAGTCCTTAAGTGTAGCCCTTAGTGTAACTGTAAGCCATACAAGATGAAAAATGAGGAATAATATCATATGGAACCAGCTAATTTATTTCATCACACCAGGAATAAAAAGTATCAAAACTAGAATAAATTTCCTTTCACCAATTAGATTGCTTGAACTAAGACCTTTGCAAGCAATCTAAGACCTTTGGTTGGATGGTCCAACTTTATAAAGGGAAAAGGCCTGCTCTTTACCGTTTATATCTCCTGCTTTTGTTGGCACAAGAATACTAGCCTATATCTCACAGGATAATAGAGGCCTCTGACGTTATGATGTTATGCACTGACACAGCTACTAGGTTGGAACCTTGAAAAAATCTAGTTTGCGTAATGGAATGAAGATTGTAAAATGAGAATTTGGTGTACCTGAACAAAGCAGTTTAAAACAAACATTCCATACAAAGCTAGACGTAGCAAAAAGATGTAAGTTTCTAAAATCCTTGTGCACAACCTTGAAAAATAGAAGATCCATGCCTATTCGCAAATTAAAACTTTTAAGGACATCCTTTAGAAAATTGGCAAAATGAATAAATTCACAACAATAATCAATTTACAAGTGGCCATGTAAAGAAACTACCTTCTGCTTATTGTCTTTTATGCTCAGAAGTAATTTTCTCTTAGAAGTACTCTTCTCTGCAAATAGTTGGCTTGCCATTTTAGGTAGTCTATGATATTCCAAAACTTGAAGAAACAGTATTTTATTCTTGGGAATTGCACAGACATGATCCGATCTGCAACAAAAAACCTTCCCTTCCAACTACCATACTTGAAATCATGATTTGTTTGGGCTTCTAAAAAGTAGCCTTATTCGGCAATTGCACCTGAGAGTGTAGCGAATTGTTGCATCATAAGTTCTCCTGCATAAAATAGACAAACAGTTAAGCACTCTGTGAACATTTAAGGTTAGTTCACTAAGTAGAGCTACTGAAACAAACATTTTCTACGGTAGCTGAGTAAGTACACATTATATGAATGAAATGATCCTAACATTTGTGGTCTAGCTGCTTACTTGTGGACTACATATGGCCACCAAAGTCCATTTGCAAGAAATGGTTGTTTAGTTTCAACACAAGGTCTGCAACAAAATACATATTTATTCCTATCACAACAAATGCTATGAGATGCTATGACACCTGTTATAACCTGTCATTCCAATAGAATCAAGTGTTAGCACGTTTGTCTATTCATATCCAAGAACAACATATTGGATGGGAAAACGTACCTTGCATAGCATTCCAATCTTGAATACACCCATTAGCCGCTCGTTTGACACTAGAGTCATGAGTGGAATGATAGCAAAAGGAGTGTATTGACTGCAGAACATTGAGCCATTCATTCTTATCTAGCTCATTCTGGTCAAAAGCCAGTGCAACTATAATAGTGGGAATAATAAAAACACTTTGGGTGGCAATAACTCGCAACCATTTTTTTTGTTTTGAGGTTCAGAGAACCAGCCATCACAAATTCCCAGTATATGTGCCTGTCATAGTGCTACTTTTTCCAGCTTCAAGAAGTCCAATTGCCCAAATATACAATGGAAAAATATCCACGTCCAATATTTTTCTTGCAGAGCCTCCTTAGCATTTGCAAAGTTTGTAGCTATATCTGTCGCATAAAAGCTCTTTGCAAATATAGACATGATTAACAAATTGATTACAAAGGACAGAAGGAGCGCTATGGCATGGCTAACTGGATTAAAAAAATATCTAAATGCTTCTCGAACATGCTTTTGCCTTGTTGGATCAATTGAACGTGATTATACAAGAGCAAGATTGGAGAAAAATATTGTGAGGCATTAATATAGCTCCAAGTATGCCCACAGCAACATGTACAACATCACGGGGCTCGTATGGTGTAGTCAGCCCTGCAAGAATCGCATGTTGTATCATGAAAGTATGCATGCAGAACCATAGTTTATAATTTCAGTCTAAATTTTTAAGAACTAAGTGCTGCAATAGCTAAACGCATTTCGTCAAGTTTTATAGCTGTAGCATCACCTCTACGCATACACTAGACTCAGTGCAAAAGATGGAAATACAAAACAAATCAATGTGAAACCATAGTTGGCATCTAGTTGCAGTCTGGCATCTCAATCGAAGGTGATTTTGAATGAAGCCGTCTCAAATTGAACGGCACTTACGTGATCTTGTGTCGGGTAAGCGTGAGGGTAAATGCCCAAAAATAAACCATCCAAAAATTTCCAACCAAAGAAGGGACAACTTCTACAACTGCCCGATTGTCTGCAAAAACCAAATGGTGCTACGGGCACAAGAAGCAGGCATCAAGAGATAAAAAAGAATGAGAGGTTTTGAGAAGGGGAATCTAAATTTTGAAATTCGACCGCCCTTAGATTAGAAATTAGTAAATCTGACGGTTAAAATAAAGACATCTCAAAGATATACGATGTGGTGGGCCACGTATACAAGCTAAAAATGCAAGATTGTTGTATGGGGGGTTAGACAAGCCTACTAATAAGAAGAAGAAGAAAATTTTGGAGAACCCATGAGTGGAATGATAGCAAAAGGAAGGGGGCCGAGGCCGAGGCCCAAACCAAAACTCGAGGCACAACCCCAACACAAACATATAGATTCACATAAGAAAGAAAGAAAAAAAATATATTATGGTTGAAAGTCCTCTAGGAACCAAACTTGGGTTACTCCAAAGAGCCTTACAAAAATATGCATACCTGGTAAGCCTATTTCACCCGCCTACAACATTACTATTTAGCAATAGAGAAACTCACGCGTCTATCTAGCAATATAGAAACATGTAAAGATGGATTTATATAGACAAAACTTTTCCTTTGCAAGCCATAAGCCATAAGAAAAATTACCTTGTTATCTAAAAATAGTCGTGCATGTTTGCATGAATTAGTATGTTATAAACAAGGAGATTTTGTCAGCATGCCTAATGGTAAAATAAAATGTATAAGTAAACTCATGAAACCATTCTTCATCATAACATACTTCCTACCATTGCAAAAAGGTCATGGGGCTCATGTACAAGAAGATGAAGCTTAAATCTGACCATTTTGTAATCGTGTTATGATGAAGGAACAAAACACTCTATACACAATTAACATCCTTAGTACGATGCCAAAGAATAAAAGAAGGCAACATATTCACATAGTTGTTGTTTCCTGTAGATATATATAACATAAAGACATTGTCTTGTTTAAAAGGAGCAGTGAACTTTGTTTTTCACGTTGCCAATGCTTGAGAGTTGCGACATGTTCTTGCTTACGTTACAGTAATAATAGGGGGGAAGATATTACTGCCAATTATGGCACTATCTTAAATGCTATAATTTCCTACTCTAGAATTCATCCACCATGGCGCAAGGGAAAAAAAAAAAAAGACAGGGCCATGTCATGTTCGTAATAGCCTCCTCCCTATTATTGCGTGGGCTAATGGCTCGGGGGAGGCCATTATGCCATGCTCGGCCTGGCTCGCCCTAACGGGCTCGCCAGAGACTTACAGGGCGTAATGGCCTCCCCCGGGCCATTACCCCTTCCATTACAACTACAATTTAAAGCTTACATTACAATGCTACAGAAATGGAAGTTTTCCTTTATTTTTTCAACCTAAGATGAAGAATGCAAACTCACTTTCTTACTTTCCAAGGAAACCACTTACTTGACACCCTCGTTGAAAGGAGGTCCATAAATAGACTTAATAAAAAAGGTTTACGATATATACATGCAATATTGTTTGCAGAGTTCATGTCAAACAAGTGGCTTTAAAACAATGCAATATATGCATGAGATTCCTAAATCTACTAGATCCTATTCTCAACATGAGTCAAAAGCAGTAGTATAGCAAAAAAGGACTTGAACAGTTTGTTGAAGTACCTTTTTTCTGAAGAAGTTGCTATGTTCACTTTCTGGCCAATCCCAAGTTCTCAATGTTGCAAGGTTTGAGCTTGAATTTTTTGAGCCTTTAGCGTTGACTAAGGTTGAAAATTCCATCACATGAAATGTATTTTCTTTTCGCTCAACTTCTTGTTCTATATCATCATTTTCCATCAAACAAACTGCATTTTCCTTTCCCTCAACTTTATGACTTGTACCTACCTATCTCAAAGAGCAAGCAATAGCAAATCCTATGCAATAATTCTCTTTGCAAATCTGCAAAATAATCGTCATTATGAAGGAGCCACTATTGGAAGCATTGTTAAGTCCAAAAATATGTGTGGGGCTGTAAACATGGAGGCGTTGAAAGATGTTAAAGACTATAATGCTTTAGCACTTTCTGTACATAGATGGGCTTTAGAATTTCTATCCGAGATGTCCCATCTCTGCATTTAACTAGAATATGTCAGATCTTATCTTCTATTTTCCTTCAAGTGCGCCATGCATCTGTGATATCTGGGTCATCCATCTTCAATTGTTTTTTATAGAATTTGACTGCCACATCTTTGGTTGTTTCCTCTACTCCTTCAGGTATTCTAGTGATTCGTATTCTCGAGGCTTGCTTGTGGCAATCCCTTTCCTTAGCTAATACAAATTGGACTTCAGTCTTTGGATTAAGAGGGGTTTCAGTCTGTTCCAATTGGCTACTATTCTCTAATAGTTGAATTTTGCCTTCCAATGCCTCAACCTGCAATTGTAGCATGGCAACCCGATCCATCAGAGTTCTTACTTGCTTGACTTCCTGATGAATTTCATTTACCTTTGCCAGGGCCGTACCTAAGGTGGATACTATGTTCATCAGCATCTCCCATGTACCTAAGGTGGATACTATGTTCATCAGCATCTCCCATGTTCCTTGGGCCAGGACGAAGTCCCCTTTCGGTGGATCAGGCAATGGATTTTTCTATTTTGGTCTGATAGTAGAACCTATCATGGTATATCAGGAATCTTGATCTGGTTCAAAATGATGTAACCAAAATTAATACATGTATTGTACAATTAGAGAGGTGGTGGCTCTCGATGCACGGAGCCACCCCTTGTATGAATATGCACCCAAACAAAAAGGAGTTTAGGGCGAATTTAATTAGAATTGTGAAATGTAATGGTTTGTGTTATTTGGGAGGAAAAAAAAAAATTGGGCCCCTTCGGGGCCTTGGGAAGGATGTTCTATCTATTAAAGAGAAATATCTAGCAAAATATCTAATGGTTAAAGATATCTAGCAAAGTATACAATGGTTGAAGAGACCCCAAGAATTGAACCTGCGCTACTCCAAAGGGCCACCATGAGGAAAATACCTTGAGCAATCAATATATAGGATATTATCTGTAACTGGAATGAGAATAAGAAGTTGTAGGGGTGGCCTTAAATTTGGATTTTGACAAACAAAGTAGTTGAAGCAGGAGGATAAACCTATACGTACGATGATCTCCTCATAGACAAGAGGAGCTATAAGCTCCATAGCATTGCAACTCACTATTCTATAAAACATTTGCAAAGAACCCTGTAAGTATAGGAAGAAAGTGTACGTAACGGGCCCATGGTAGACTGCTCGAGTATTCGATCCTTGAATGTGTGTGGGGCGTTCCCGAGACACCGGCATAAATGGGTAGAAGCGACTACTCATAAACGTCTAGACGGTTTTGCCAAGTTGGTTAAGGGCATATCGGTTACGAACGTTACAATTGGTATCAGTAATCAGAGCAGGTCTCGAGTTCGAGTCTCCATGGGTGCCTATATGCACGGGTAACCTTGTTAACCACCCAGTCAGTGGTATACTGGTTAAGTCATTGTCTTGGATGCTTGAGGACAAGCATAGTTCTAGTAGGAGAGATTGTAGCGGACCCATAGTAGACTGGGGGTAGACCGCTCGAGTATTCGATCCTTGAATGTGCCTGTGGGGCGTTCCCGAGACACCGGCATAAATGGGTAGAAGCGACTACTCATAAACGTCTAGGCGGTTTTGCCCAGTTGGTTAAGGCCATGTCAGTTAGGAACATTATAGTGTAACCCCGATTCCCAAAACAACACCAATAATCATCTGAGTTACAAAACAACACCAATAATTATCTATAATGATATGCATCAACATTCTGATTCATCAACGTTCTTGGTTCTCCTGATTCTCTATTGCAATGTTTTACTTCTTCATGAATAAGATGGAGACATACGATGGTGCTTCTGGTCCTAATGGAAGCAGGATATATTTAAGCAGGATAATCGTAGGCACAGAATGAGAATCGTTTTGGGCCTTGAACACAAGCTAAAGGTAATGGTAAAACATAAGGGAAGGCTAAGTAGACAAGCAAGCATCAAAAGAAATACAAATGCAAATTTGCCAAAGGATATTTGCCAAATGATCTTATTAAAAGACGAGCAAGTTGGATCAACAAATGCAATTTTGCCAAAGGTCTGATGGAGTGCTTGTGTGGCTTTTCACGTCAAGATATAGAGGTTGTGGACTCTGTAGAAATTCTAGAGTAGATGATTGTAAAATTCTGAACCACAATTTGCAGAAACAACGATCTCTTAATTTCCTATTCAAACACCAACCTTGTTCATATCTGGGCCTGATGAGAGATTATGGAACGACCTTGTTCAAAACCATCAGCTATGAAAATGCTTCAAAGCAACAAGCATTTATGCAAATATACCTAGAACATATATCCAGGAGCCCTAAAATTGGCCCAAAAGTCATATTTGCGTAGGTCTTCATTCCTAAAATTGGTCGCGGACTAGCTGTGTATGTCTTTATACATCATCGCTCTAAGATGGAAGAAGGGAAAATAAGAAATGAAGAAGGGTAGGTTACGTTGGCCGGATCTTTGCCTTCGCCATCAAAGAAAATCGAATGCATGGCAAAACCCTAAAATATGCATTCTCGACCCTGCACGCAAGGACAAGTTTTGAAAAACACACCGGGCTAAACCATTATCAAAATTGATCCAAACTTATGCGCACTCTAGATGTGTGCATTAGTATGCTTCATGCAATACAAACTTAAAATAATGCAAAAATCATATAAAAAAAGTACAAATATACAATGGAAACCCCCTGTTATTATGCTAGATATTCATCAAGAAAAAAAGGCCATAGCTTCTATCTATCTATCTACCATCTACCTACCTACCTACCTATATCGGAGGAGTTTAGATGCACGTGCAAAACGGTGTTGCTGAATGGGTCCTTTTTTCCTTTTCCTTTTCCTTTTCCGTGGCTTCGTGAGAGTTACATCCTGGTATCTGATGGACTTTGGGTCAAGTGCCCACTTCCTCACCTCTAGATAGTAGGTGGGTCTTTGCCCTTCAACTGAGAGCTGCACAATCCCCACCTATCTACCATGTGCAATGAGCCTATTCATTATTTAAGACTCAAGGGTCACAATGCACAACATGAGAAGCATGTACAAGGTCTCTATCATGAAACCACTGCAGACCTGCATACTGGATTTGCTCCTCCTTCAAAACTCGAATTTGTGCCAGAACGTCTTTGATCATGGAGTCCCTGCAAGAGAGGAGAATACTTTGGTAGAAAGTGTCTATTAAAGCATGACCTGGTGCTACAAACTCTCGGCCCATTGTTTGGCAAAAGGTTGACCCTTACGAATGCATCCTCTATGTAGTCCATCCCTCGACGTCGACTAAATACAGTTATCCAAATGCCCCTGCATGCGTCTTGGAAGTCAGCAGCCTTCAAGAAACTTTATACTCAAACGAAAGCGTGCCCGCCTAGGACGTCATTCCACCAAATACTCATCTAAAAGGAGTAGTGGATGATGGTATGAAATTGAGTTGTCTCTGAAATATGATCAAAATAGATCCATCAAATTGTTATGCCGCAACAAGTTGGCCATTAAAGTGTAATTTATCTATTCTATTCTATTTATCAAAATAATACCCGTACAAGTTGGCACCATTATGTTAAAATAAGACACGAGCAATGTCGCTTGAGATAGATGTATAGATGAAATTTTAACATACAAGAGCAGTCGTAACTTAAGGGACAAGTTATAACACATCTAGATGGGTCCTGCCTTCACAACTTTATATGGCTGAAGTTGCCCCACCAATTTTACAACTATGTGTGGGCACTTTCACAACAAGGCATTGAACCGTGACCTTGGGTATGGCAGGAAATTAAAGTATGCATTTTAACAAAGTGATTTGCATCCAATAGATTGCTAAAATGTAGATTAGATACTCCGCAATTTGATTTTCCCCACTAGGTCTGTTCCTCCCTACTTCATCCTTTATTTTCAATTGTTCCATACAAGGCTTGGATTTAATGACCGGTTTACTCCTGCCCATAACCCCTAGCCATGATTAGGAAAGCCAAAAAATGGCAGGCAAGCCATGAAGGCTAAGCCATGTCCGCCCCCTCCTCCAATAGCCGATTCATGTACAGTTTTGGACTAGAATAGTATAGGCGCCTCTCTTCAGGAAAACAATTTCAGACCCAAGACATACCACAACCTGTTTCATAGTGTTCCCCACTCTCATTTCACGCCAAACTTCAGTTATTTTGGTCCTCACTCACTGTTACGTGAGATTTTGTGCATTCACTCCATGGATAGTTGAGCACAAGTTGAAGACATCTTAGAAGTATTGATGAAGGCATACCTGCACCCTATTGCTTCCACCCCAACACATGCCACGAGCAGATGTTATGGTACAGAATGAGGCATTTTTTTCGGCACATCCACATTTGGGTTCGGATGTCCAAATGCAAGAAGAAGTCTAGGAGCATATACAGGAGCTAACAATAATAGCTTCGGATGGCACACACAGTCCAGGTTTAGACCAGCACAAACAGGACCGGCACTTGAACCTATGTACCGGGGGAGTCAAGGAAACAAGCTCTTATTCTAATACCGAGGCAGGCACACATTTTTTTACAAATATCATGCGTATTGGTGGCCCAGAGGCTTTCACAGTCCAAAGAGTGGGTGCTTGTCGGTCCGACTGGCCATGCCATCTTCTGGTACGGTTTTCAGTGTCCCGACACATTCTACATGTATTGCAGCATGGGAGGCACCTCAAAGGCACTCACTATTCTGTACAAGAGGACCTCTCACCAGTTCAATTAACTCGGCGATGTGACGAGCTCTATAAGGATCGGAAGGCGATACTTCAACAAAAATAAGCAGTATATCAAGGAGGCACATCATTTATTCTTTACTAGTGGACTCTAAACCCCTAGTTGGGTTTCTTTTAGTTGCCCCCCCCCCCAACCCCCCAAACATCTTCGGGAGGTTTTGCTATGATTGTTGTTTTTGTTTTTGTTGTCCTTTTAAACTTTTCCCATGTTTTGTGACGGGGCTTGGTCCCCAGGTTTTATTTGGGCTTAGGCCCTTTTCTCTGTACCGTCTCATGGCCCCGTGGGGGGTCTTCATGGACGTAAAAATCTTATCTATCTATCTTATTACTGGGATTAAAAGAGACCCCAGCTTTTTGGATGTTCGAGAAAAATCCCGAGAGATAAACCCTTTGCAAACGGCTCTGACAAATGTAAGATTGACTAAATCGTTGCAATAAATATTTCACCGAATAAATAAGAAGTTGAAGCAGCATGTTATTATCGTCGATGAGAAGTTGATAGAACTCTGCAATAAATAAAAATCGCCCAAATGATCGGAGGCCTAAAATGCATGCATGCGGCGCATGTGATGCTCGCAATGTATCAATATGATTGATAATTGGTGTTCCATAACAGCGACCAAGACAGCAATGAAACCCGAGGCCACACCCGAGGTCAGGGGTTCGAGATTGGCCAATGTACTTGATGCTTGTGTGAGTTGTACTTGAATGTTGTGTGGGTTGTTACATGATCAATGAAAGTCCTTCAATAAAAAAATCATGAGTTGTATTACGATCTTATGGGTATAAAGGCCAAACTACTTAAGGAATCTAATAGAATGTACCAAAAGCGTGATTATCAAATTCGTTCTTTTTCTTCTTTAAGGCTCTTCGAATAAAATGCAAAATAAATATAAAATTATCTGGAAATTTTACACTATAACTCAAGTTAAATTGCTTTTGAAGACATGATTAAACTATTTCACAAGCATGGAGAGTTTTTCCTTTCAACATCACTGAGTCAAAATTATCTGAATATATGTCACTTATAAAGTGAACAATACATACATTTAAATCTTTGTAATATAAAAGTCGATCAATGTAAATGTACCCATTAAAAATACCCATAAAGATGATAGTAAAAGGAGGAAAGATGGAATTTAGCTTTTTAACGCCAAATACAAGCAAATGGATAGACATGAAGAACAATTATAATTAAAAAACTCAATGGTCTCGATGTTGGAGAGCAGAATTTGGTCAGCCCACTTCAAGTGTGTCAATTTCTTGCATATCCGACCAAAAGCCCCATATCATTTTCATTGTTATTTGCCATTGACAATTCCAAAGGACATG
The DNA here is from genome assembly GCA_011763485.2 of Isoetes engelmannii. Lineage (NCBI taxonomy): Eukaryota > Viridiplantae > Streptophyta > Lycopodiopsida > Isoetales > Isoetaceae > Isoetes > Isoetes engelmannii. The sequence goes on from JAANSK020111685.1 coordinate 11,600, forward strand.
GGCATCACCAAAATCTAACTCCACATATTATATATCAAACAAGTTGCTTATCGCAACCATCTTGAGATAATTGATGTAATTAAAATCTATAGCTACTTGTCTCCATAGTGTGCTTTCTATTTTGTCAATATGATTGCACAATGCTTTATATTACATCTACCGTTCGCCATGCATTATCAACGTGTATAGAAGTCTGTTTGGACTTTGAATGGAATGGAATGGAATGGAATGTATTTTATCGTCCACGGAGACCAATTGGTCTAAAGATGTGAACATTTCCTCTTTTGTAATATGGGATCTCATAACGCTATTTTATATAGAATAGAATAGAGTAACGCTATAGCAATATGAATATGGTTTCTTAGGCACGTTCCATGCCATTTATTTAGCAAGCAAATAAAGAAGAGATGTATTGGGAAATTTTCCTATTAGGTTTAATACTTATAGGTAGATGAACATTTCTATGCTATTAATTTTCATGTGGGATTTCGCGATAGGGCATAAGCATGCTACACCCTACCACAAAAAGTATCAATAAGGGACCATAAAACTACCTAAAAAAGTATCTAATACTGGGTACTGGGTACTTGTTTAATGTCTCAATAACTGATAAGCGTTAAATTAGATGCATGTATTTTAACCTCCAATGGTATTGTCTTCATCTTAATCTTGAACATTAACATGATTTGGACTTTTATTTTGAACTTTTGAATTAGTTTTGATGAAAAGAACAAGGAAACAGTACCCAATCCAGAAGTACCTAGTGCAGGTACTTTGGCAGGTTCCAAAAGTGGTAGGGTGTAGCATGCTTATGCCCGATAGTCTGCCATGTTCTAATAGTTAATAATGTTAGACAATGCAAAAGTTTATGCCAGTCTCTCTCTCAAACTTCCACCCGGAAATAAATATAGTTAGATCACTCCATATGTAAATTCTAAGCTTTTATGCCCTTGAAACAGATGCAAGTTCTCTAATTCTCCATGTTCCCATCAGGTATATTTATCTTGGGGTGGAATGTGGGGTCTTTCGATATCACTTGTGCTTGGGAGAACCTAGAGCATGTTCAAAAGACCCACTTGACTCGGCCTTCTAGAGTTAGCTTCCGAACAATGGAGATCCGCCAGAAAATTGCAACAAATAATAGAATAGAATATATTTTTTTAACGTCCACGAAGACCAAAAGGTCATGGTACGCGATGTACTGAATGCAAATACACAAAACCAAACTTAAAAAGTTTTTGCTCTGAACACGTGCTAAACCTGTTGTGGAACCCAACAAGAAAAAAATGAAATCTGAAAATACCAATCGTACTAGAAATTCCAAAAGTCCTAATATCATTTTACAATTGACTTGGCAACAAAACGAAGCCCCAAATTAGCAACGGTACAAAACTATATGCCCCAAACTATTGGAAAAATGGGACTTGATTGCAACTTTGAAAGATAATTGAGGAGATAATTTGGTATTGTTGGTTGTAAGCATTCTACTATGTCACATGTCTTTTGGAAATAGTACAACAAATTTGGTTGATATTAGATCAGAACTCAATTTGAAAGAAAGCCTGCTTGGCAATATTAACCTGTGAATATCGTAGAATGGGTATTAAGTTAACTATAGAAGTCAACCTTCATAGGATTAACTCAAATTCTAGCAGGACCAAATTCTGAAGAATCGGGCCACTCAATGGCCTAACTCTAAAGAGAGCAACACTACATTTCTTTCTTCAAAGAAACTAGTAATCACATCCCTATTTTGAGTATCAAACAAATCCTCTACAAATAAAGACCTTTTTGTTAATTATGATCTCCTTGGTTGAATCTTCTTGTGAAGCATTGATGGTGAGTATAGGACAAAGTTCTTTGACTTCATCCTCATCAAATTCATCTTCTGGAATAGCTCCTTCAGATAAATGTGACATGAGAGTTTCTCTACACAAAGCATCAGCCTCCCAATTTTGTTCCCTAGGGATGTGAGTGATTTTCCAGAAGGTAAAAATTGGCAAGAACTCCCATTACCTGATTTTTAAGAGCCTCCATATCAGCATTCTTCGTTTAAAATTCACCACTAATTTGTCTATAAACTAGCTAAGAATCTCCATGGATGTGTATGTCAGAAATGTCCATTGTCTTAGCTTCTTTGAGAACTGCAATCGAAACTTTGTATTCTGCAACATTGGAAGTTACTTGAGGATATATTCTCCCTACTTTGGACAAGAGTTTGTTAGAGGAGTCCTTTAGTACAGCTGCAGATGATGTTATGTTCAATTTTTTAGAGATTCCTCCATCAGACCACAAAAATCCTTCTTTACCTTGCTTAAGAGAGGGTACACATTCCAAATCTAAAGGGATCATGTCACATTTTCTTGGTTTGATAGTTGCTAACCTGTAAGATCCCAATGGTTCATCTATTAGCAATTCTTTGATAAAATGTACTTCTTCCTTGGATCCATAGGAACCATCTTGATTTTAAATGGTGGCCACTTGGGAGCCATTTGAGATAGTGCATGTCCCTTGAGACCAAACTAGCCTAGCATCAACTGTGGCCATCCATCTCTCCCCAAACAAAAGATCATAGATGTTTGCATCTTCCCCTAAGTTCTCAAAAGCAACAACAATGATGTTAGCAGCTTCATCCCTATATTTCTTCTTTTCTTTGTGTACAACATAAACTAGAATAGAATGGTGAAGCTCATATGAGGCATCAGTAGCATCAGGATAGAAGGGATCATGATGGTAGACATTATGTTGTTTTTGGTAGAATAGAAAACATCTTGCAAAGTTCAGTTATTCTGGCAAAGACCTCGTAAATAGAATCAAACCCTTCAACAGCTGCTATGGCTGAGTTGGTCTAAGGTGCCAGATTAAGGTTCTGGTTTGAAAGGGCATGTTTCAAATTCCATTCTCAACAAAATTGTTGCGCCTGGGCCTTTGGTCTCGTGGTAACACACTAGCCCTAGTAATGTGAAGTCTCGAGTTCGAGGCCCCCCAGAGTCGCACTCACTGTGGGCTTCAAAAACCCACAGACGACGCAATGTATATAGTGTGGTGTGTCGTCCCATGTCCAGTTGGATGCTGCCTAGTGGAGGGACGTTAAAAATGTTTCTTTCTTAAGTTTTCTTTGAATTTTTGGTCTAGAAGACAACCCTTTAATAAAATATGAGACTAAGAAAAGAGTAGGAATAGTGACTTGACATTTCTGGCATCTGCTCATGAAAGTGATGATCCTTTCCTTTTATTGACTCACACTTTCACCTGCATAAATAGAGAAGGAGTGCAACTCATTAACAAGCTCTTGAGATGCAGCTAGCTTACCAAACCTATACAGGAACTTGGCAATGAGGTCATCCCAAGTATTGGTTCCCATAAGTTTCTCATAAGTTAGCCGAGCTCTAGCATCATCATCCTGCTTGAAAAACTTCTCAAATTCTGACATTTTGCAACTTTCTTCAAACCATAATCTCTATTATACTGCTTAAAAGTTCTGAGAAAGTTATTGCATTCATATTTAAATCAAAAGTAAGCAAAGGAACTGGAACATTCAACTCAAATTGTTAAGGCATGCTTTGAAGCAAGATAGAAGAGGGACTAGGGTGCAAAGGTCTCTCCTTCATGTTTTTTGATGACTCGATTCATCCTGCTCTTGGTCTCCTAGGATACTTGGTTTTGAAGCCATGAGTTCTTGAGATCTGGAAGGATCTCGGTAGAACCTCCAAGATGTTGACCCTCAACCTGGCTTTAAAGGTCAACCACAAGAAGCCAACTTGAGACTATGCTCAAATTGGGGTTAGAACCTCCAGATCAGTTAAGGTGATCAGTCTGTATGAGAAGATTTCGAGAAAATAGCTTCAGAAATCAAACTGTCATAGCTTTCCTATTTCTGGAAAATGGGACCCTTACTCAAATCGATGTAGCAATCATGTACGAATTCATTTTTGAGGTCAACTTGTTCAGACTTGCACAAAAAAGTTGGAGGAATCCAATGCAACCATTCTTGACCAAGTCAAAGCTCAAGTTTGGGAGATATTCAAGCTCAAAGCAGGGTCAAAAATTGGTCAGTGAAAGTCAATGTGCCAGACATAACTCAAAATTTTACTTTTGGAGTTGGTGATGGAATTTTTAGGAAATTCATAAGCACATAAGTGTGACGCTCCCTGATGCTATACGATGCTCCCACCGTATAATGCCGGGGACTTTCCCCTCCCCAACGGGTCGAACCCTTGGGTCGGGCCCTCCGGGCACGTGGCATACTCA
>JAANSK020111796.1:0-15850 GCA_011763485.2 Isoetes engelmannii
GTTGATATAAAAGGTAACTTGATTATACTTGAGATTCTTGATTACTTCTGAAATAAAAATTGGCCAGTCAGGATTGCAAACAATGTTTCATCTTTTATTGTTAACAAAGAACACGCTTGATAAAAAGGATACTTTCCTAAAGCTATTAGCATATCAAAGCTTCAATGGTTTACCTGAAGATAGCATATGAAATTCTTCACAAGCATCCATCATAATCTTGTTTAATTTCTGAAGTTGCAATTTAACTTCATTGCAACCCTCGTTCTTCAACAATCCTTCAAGAAAAGCTACATCACCCAGTAATTTATCCACATCATGTGAGATATTTTGTCTTTTTGTCTCACTATCAGAATTAATCACATTTTTTAAGCCATGCTCAAGAAGAGATGCACGACACTTAAGCTCAAGAAAGATCTCAGAAACATCGTTCTTTCTTATTTTAGCTGAAGCTTGATTAAACCTTGGGAATTTGGCATTTCTCTTTCTATTTGCTTTTGGCTTATCAGACATATCAATGTTTTCTGAAACAGGTTCTCTTCTCTTTCTTTCACCTTCTAAGACATCACTCTGATTTTCATCTGGATGCCCTGCAATAGGTGCAACATCTGGACTGCAAGCAGGAAAGTTCCCTTCATCTCTTCTAACATTTGCGCCGGAAGTAGGAAAATTCCTTTCATCTCCTTTGTTAGACCCATCAGTTCCTCCCTCCCATGGGCATTCTCTATTTGCCATAGTTGTATTGACTTCATTGTCGAGACTACATGATTCTGGTATATCACTTAAACTTGCACCATCATGTTCAATAATTCTATTAATATCCAACTCTGGTTTCCCAACATTTGCTTCTATCTGCTCTATGCTCTTTAACGAAGAATCGTCTCTCTCTGAGTCACCTATGCCATTTAATACATCGCTCCTGTTATGATTAGAATCTACAACAGAAGAGCCCAGTTTTGATTGTTGAGGTAACAAAAATGTCCCCTCTATGGCATTATTGTCAGTGCATTTTGCTTGTGGCTTGGCAATGTTATGGTCTTCTGTGGAACCAATCTGTTTTGCATCTTGCTCGTCCTTCCTTGATAAACATTCACTAGCTGATTCTGGGTCATTTTGACCTATTTCGCCTTTTAGTAAAGCTATTTGTCTACTTATTTGGTCTGTCAAAGCTTGCTGCTGGATAGCCAGATTCTGTTGGCACTGCCTAATATGATTCTGATTTTGCATTTTTGCTTTCTTTAAATTAGGTTGTGGTGCTTCTGGGCGTGAGTCCCCTTCTTGATTAACAGCACTCACCAAAATAGTGCATGTTGTTTGTGCATCTTCAGTTATACACGTAGCCTGGGACCTTGAACTCATTTCAGTATCACACATGAGTTGCTGATATTGATGAAAGAACCTCTGATTTTGCATTCTATCATCATTTGAAACAATATTCGCAGCTCTTGAATCATGGTTAAAATATTTAGTCCCCTCATGGCCTTCTTTGCAGGAGGGTATATTAGACAAATTGATAACCTCTTTCTTGTACGTGTCTCCTTGATTATGCAGCTTATGTGATCCTGAAGTACCCATTTTGATGTCATAAGAACTTACTCGATCTCTCAAAGTATCTAGAGGTTTTGCATTTTGCATTTTCTCCCGTGTAATATAGTGCTCTGGAACTCCTGAGCATGAAACACTTTCGTGGCAAGCGCCAGTAACTGAATTTGTCAAAGGGGCAACATGTTTTAACCTTGAAATGCTCTTTTCATTTTCTCGAATAATGTTTGAAAATTCTGCCTGATGATGCTTGGCTTGCTGAAGATCATTCTCCAGTTGTGTAATTTTTGTGTTCAACTGTGCAATCATCTGCACTGCAGCCTTCAACTCCTTGGTAGCAACTTCAAGCATTTCCTTCAAGCCTTCTGTTTCTTTTATAGTCTCGTTTATGCCATTCATGATACTTGCAACCACATGTGAATCTATCACATTCGGCTGCTCGCGATGAACCCCATCTCTTGTCTGCCCTATGCCCTGAGGAACCACCAGGGACATGTCCTGATATCTAGATTCTTCAGCAGACCTATAAACATAACATATGTGATTGTAAATAATGTCATTATAGGCATCTTGGCCTTCAAGAGGGATTCAAATGCACCTGTGAGGCTTGCATTGTACCTGCTATTTAGGTCTGTTCTGATCTTTTGGAACTCATCTTCCAAGCTCTCCTTCTCCAAAATAACCTACAGCAATTGATGTATATTCTCAAATTCAGACATTACGACATGGTAAATACACGTGTCTTCCCAGTAATCAATGCCCTTTATCCAATTATTAGCTTTCAATTTCTATGACCTCTCACATTCCAAATAATTCAATTCAGAGCCAGATGAAAGGTTGATATATTCTAGTGCATTTAGAGACTTCGTTGAAGAGTTACTAAAAAGTAAAAGTTGACAAGCGGACAAGTAACAGACCTGCTCATGAGCTATCTGTAGTTCAGTTAGGCTACTTCTCATTTTATGGATATTCTTCTTCAATGACTCTCGTTCCTCTAAAGCATTGCTCTTTATAGCTTCAATCTCTTCAGACTTCTTATCTAACTCCCACCTACATTCATGCAACTTCTGCAACAGAACGTAAACTTTGTCCTCCAAATATTTTGTATAACCTTTGTCAAACTCTGATTCTTCCCTCATTTGTTTTAGACAAGAAACTGCGAGATCCCTTTCCTCTTGGAGTACAAAAATATGAGGCCCATCTATTCCTTCTCTGTTAAAAGTTTTGTGTTTGACTGCTTTTGTACAAACATCTTGCAATCTCTTTTCATAGCCTGTGAAACAAGGGTTCTCTAGAAAATCTAATTCCTTTTCCATTGCTCTGAATACGTTTTGTAGCTGGGTTATTTCTATCTCAAGAGATAATAACCCATGAGTTTTCATTTTAGTCCTCAGTGTTGGAACGTGGAGGTCAATCATTATTGAAGAATCGTATCAGACAAACAAGCAAATGTTTGCAAGTGTTGTTACCGTTATTGACTCTTGTCGCTTCATAACCAAATGTCATCATAATGCTACATGTACAAAGCACTACTAACTCTTGTCGCTTCATAACCAAATGTCATCATCAATGCTACATGCACAAAGCACTATGGATCGGCTCCTAATAAAAAGTTACTGTAACAATTAGACATTGGATTAAATTGTAGAACATTTTATCTTGCCAGTAGAATAATATGAATAGATACATCACAATTCTTTATGATTAGTTAATCCAACAAAAAAATGGATATAAGCAAGAAGCTGGAGGACAATTTCCTGTCGAGCAGCCATGCCATCAGCATCCCCAGTGCATAATATCATTTTCAATTTTTATCTTTGCTATAATTCTGGTAAAGTGTAATTGTGTTTCAAATATCAAAAGAACATTCTCTAAGAAAATATTTCCTGAAGCGCTCTGTGTGAGTGACAAAAAAAGTGCCCTAAACCAGGATATGCATAGAATTTTATTTTTGGATATGCTGGAGAACGCCGCAAGGCAAGGTCAATTGTGGAATGTGGGGAGAAGTCGTCCATCTCCACTTTATAACGATATTCTCTATGGTTCTGATATGCCAACATGACTCATCTTGATGTGCAACTTTTGAAAATCCAACACTTTGACAATCCACATGTAGTGGAAGCAAAACCCCGTCAAGGCAGCTTTTGACCTCTCTAATAGAAAACATGTCCATTATAGATCTCTCGTGTGAAGGAATGTACTAAACAAGATGCTGACGCCTCGAGGTTGCCCTCTTTGTTCAGGATGTAATGTTAGAATGAAATACAAGCCTTCTATACATATAGCAGATGGTATGGACATGGATGTTTTGTCCAGCAAGCAATCTCAACAGGCTCAACCAGTTCAATCCAGCCTGAGTATGGAGAGCCATGCTTTTTAGGAAGAATTGCCAAGTACTTATGCTTGCCCATGTTTGTTGCATCGACTCCCTGCTCCAAATTTCGTAATTATCTTTCCTGCCTTCATGCATTCAGCAATCAACTTCTATTCCTTGTCTTTGACATCAATGGATTCAAAAAAGATGAAAGGTCTCAAAAATAACATTTGTCCACTGGATGTCATGAACAAGAAAGTAAAGACCAGTAGAAGTGCTAGATCATGATAGAAATGACCCAGCAAAGAACAAATTAAAGTTGATTCATATATAATGGAGCTCATGTGCATCTCATCCTGGCTGCTTGGTCGTGTATGCAAAGTGTGGAAATATGGTTGAGACACACAAGATTTGGACACAAATGCCAACAATTAATTTTGTCACAAATGCCACCGATTAATTGCAGATGGGCTTCTGGGATAAAATTTGATAACAAGTCTGAACGAGACTGTTATCACGATTTGTCAGGTCACCTGCATCAAAGGATCAATAGTTCTTCTGTAGAGAACATCCTTGCTTTCAGTATATATGTTAGACAAATGTACCTATTCTCAGAAAAACAACGAAGGCTGCAACATTGTTTATTGGCCTCACAAGCTGGATGAGCAAACACCTTCATTCCCCCAAAACAGTGGGTGTGCTTTTCTGTCTAAATCCACCATGATAAAGCTGAAAAGCCTTGTTTCCATGGACATGCTCTGTAACATTACACGAGAATATCGCATCACAAAAATCTGCAAGTTCCTTCCTTCCCACTCAGATCTAGTGAGATAGCAATTAGGGTCCACTCTGCCCTCTGAAATAAAGATTGCCTTTTGCGTATTTGCAAGATGTCACAGATTCTTTACCTTCTTATTGAGCAAAAAAAGCAGAAAAGGCAGAAAGTCTTTTAGTGAAAATATAGGGCTAGTGATGATCTTCTTAAGAAGCTCATCCATGCATTTAATCTTGGCCTCTTCTAAGTGCTTACCAAAACAAATGTAAAAAAGAAGATCAAAAGACTGCCAACCTGCAATTCTTCAAGACAGAAACGGCCTGCACATTCTTCTCTGCATCGGACCAACAAGCTCTCTCACGCTCGGACCAACACGCTCGGACCAACATTGGCATAAGAGCACATTCTTAAACTGCTAAGAGCTCCACCAACTAGATTCCTGCGCAAAGCTCTCCATCTGGATCCATCGGGCAAGGCATTTATGCTCCTCCTGTTGTTGAGTGGACAGAATTTGGGCACTTAAGGTCTCGAAGCAAAAACGCACGTTTTTCGACAAAGGCTTCATGGGCTATGGCTGGATCGGTGATAAAAATCACCGACAAAGAACCGATTGGCAGAGTAAGGATGGGATCATATTTGGCAGCCAGAGCACTTATTTGGGAAATCTTCGTTATGTCTAAAAGCTCTCCAAGGATTGGCTGTCCGGTAGGGCCTGAGGGCAGACGAAATGACGATCAAGGTCGGGGGTAGACAGAGGGAAGCAAGGGCTAGCGCTAAGAGCAGTTGGAAAAATCCGCAAGCACCTTAGCGAGATGGATGGAACTTCCTGTTATCGCAGGTACCAACGTAAGTCACAGCAATGGTTTTATTAAAAGTAATGGATGTGTAGTGTCAAATTACAAGATACGCAAGGTAAAACAAGGTGCTGCCCACGGGGAGTTGCCTTAGGGGGCCTAAAAGATAAGATAAGATAAAAAATTTATCGTCCACGGAGTCCAATTGGCCTATGGGACCTGTACAAGAGGAGCAACATGCGCATTACGGCCCGGATGAAAAAACCCCATGGGGAAAAACCGTGGCCGCAATGGGCATGCTGGTATTCAGAACCACACCATCACGAGTTACCCGCACAAAGCCGTTGTCGTTCGTCCATGCTCCTGGATGTATGACCCAAGAGTTCCCACGGCGTCACTGTTGAGGAGGAGATAGAGTGCCTGACTTTGTATCCCCAACTGCGGGTAGCATTCCCGAATTTGCTCATAAGCGGGGCATGTCTGTAGGGCATGTTGTTCATCCTCAATGATGTCTTGGCGGCAGCTTCAGCATGTTCTACTTTCGCGTGACTCCCTTGTCCATCGCCCTGTCTCAATGCGATCAGCCTACGCTTCTTGTGAGAGAGAGGGGGGCGCGTAGGTACTGCTGGGGGCCTCCAGCGAGCATGGGATTAATCTGCTGTCTGTAGTGCCCGAGCTTGACCTGTGATAGGGCCTCCCGTCCTAGAGTTTGCCAAGGAAGCAGGTGTCAAGGTAGGCCTTCAGCTCATCATGTTCTTTCTTCGTGCGCACCCGTATGCACCTGTGGGGCTAGACGTTCCATTGAGATAGCCACTGCGCCTGTTTCTCTTTCCAGCAGGCTTTAAGGCGTTGAGGGCCCCGTACGACTGTCAAGGCCATCCGCGGTAGTTGGTCTTCATCCATATGAGCTACCTTCTGGAAGTACAGGAGGTGGCGGCAGATTGCCGCCCTCTGTAGCGGAAGAAAGCCTGTTTCCTGGAGCAGTATTTGGTACGAAACTGTTTGCTTTACTCCGAGGGCGCGTGCCAAGAAAGCCTTTTGCACTCGTTCCAGGTCAGCCCAGATGGTGGCGGAAACGATGGGGCCCCAAACTTCCATGTCGTACAAGAGGACGGGCTCCACCAGAGCCCTAAAGAGGCGGGCCTGGTGCTCCCAAGCGTAGAGCTCCGCCTGGTAACTACTGTTCTGCATGGCGTGCAACGCCTTCCAGCCGTCTACCACCCGCAGTCGAATGGAGCTATCCCAATGCATGGAGGTGGAGAACTCGATGCCCAAATATTTGTAGGTGGGGGCAACCTCAACATGCTCCCCTTGGTACGTGAAAGAGGGCATCTGCGGGCATCTAGCAGATGAGATCAGCAGGACCTTGGTCTTTGCGAGGTTGACTCGCATGCTGGTGTGCTGGCAAAATGTGGCTAGCGCATCTAGGTGGCGCTGCATGTCCTCCGCTGTGTGTGCCAGGAGGTCAACGTCGTCGGCATAGATCAGCTGCCTGATAACATGATGCATGAGCGGGGCGCCCATCCCGCCGTGCAGTGCCATCCACTGCTCCAACTTATCTATGTAGAGGCCAAACAGTGTAGGTGAGAGGGGGCAGCCATATCGTGCCCCAATACTGCTAGTCACTGGTTGCCCTGAGGATGTGAGGCGTCCATAACACACCTCATACAACCTGTAGGCTGCATTCTGCAAGTCTAGGGGTGTGTCGAGCTCCTGCAGTCTGTCCCACAACTTGTCGGGGGGCACTGTGTCAAAGGCCTTTACGAAGTCCACAAAGCGTCGGGTGCATTTTAAACATCCTTTATTGAGTTCCGTATTGGGTTTGCATGGTTTGGGGTAAGATTGTGGCTCTATATTGTATAAAAAAACGTATATTTTTGTGAGTTTGAGGAGCTTAGTGGCGCTTCAAGGCTTTTGCTAGTTTTGGTTGACTTGGATAGGTTTTTTTTTGTAGTGGTGTAAAACAAGAATGTGGTGGGCGGATAAGATTGCATACTCATTTCTTTTCTTGGCTATCCAAAATTGAGGAGGGATTGTAGGGCTACGGAGGGATTGTAGCTTCTTCTGTGTTGTGATTGCAATGATCTGAACAGGGTTTGGCGAGAGGGAGTGCAAGAGGAGGGTGAGATGGTTCTGGGACTGTGAGGGTGAGTGGGAGGCCTGATGAGAGCACTGGTGCTTGAGGGAGGTTCGATTCCTCCATCTCTTTTTCCTAGCAACCGATCCAGCTTCAGATGCAGGGTTTCAGATTCAGGCCGATGTAAGTCTTCAAATTTTCACAGATGCAGGGCATGAGGTCCAGGCCGAGTTAAGTCCAGATGCAAGTGGGATAGTGGAAATCGGTGGATTGAAACCACCTTCTTCAAATCGTTGGGTGCAGCCACGGATTTCGCCATCTTTTCTTCTGTCGAGTGAGGTGTCCATGTTGCTGTAGCCCTCTGTTCACAAGATGCGGCTGTGTGAATGCATGTGGGTGGTGCAGGTCGGGCCTAACATAGCCGTGGCTGGATGCATCAAGTTTTTTTTTTTGCTTCAAATGTTTTGCTTTTCTCTATTTGTTACAATAGTGCAACATTGGTCGGTTTTGCATTATTCAAAGTTACAACAAAGTTTTTGGCCTAAAATTCAATGGCCGTTGATCTGGCATAAAATCGGTATATTCGCCGGATCAATGGTCAGAAATAAGCTCAGAAAAAAAAAACCCAGAGGGGTTGGATTCCAGAGGAATTCCAGAGGGGGTATTAAGGTTCGTGGAATAAACTCGTTGGGGTGTATTAGACTCGTGGTTTCACACCTAAGCGTGTTCTATGAGTCGAATATCCCCTCATATTAGGCCAGTCGAATACGCTCAAAAAGAAAAAAGTGTGAGTCTAATACCCCCGAAATTAAAAAACATGTTACTCCCGAAATTAAGAAATATGGGGTGTACTAGACTCATGGTTTCACACCTAAGCGTGTTCTACGAGTCGAATATCCCTTCATATTAGGCCAGTCGAATACGCTCAAAAAGAAAAAAGTGTGAGTCTAATACCCCCGAAATTAAAAAACATGTTACTCCCGAAATTAAGAAATATGTCAAAACATGGGTTTGAACCCATGCTAGATAGTTGAAAACCAAACGACCTAGCCATCTGATCTATGCAAGTAAAATAATCTTTGTTTCTTAATAAACACAAGACTACTTGGGTATTCGACCTTCAAAATACAAAAGGGACGTCACAGGGATCAGCCGAGAACTTAAGGCTAATAACGTCATCTAAGGAGGCGTTATGGCCCATCCAAAATGGCCTCGGTGGCCATGTGGCCAGGAAATGCCTCGGTCGTGGTCATATCTGACATTTCTCGTGGGCCATAATGCCTCATCAGAGGAGGACGTTATCTAGCCCTTGTTATCAAAAGCGTTTGTGCTTATGCTGAATACAAAACCCTAACAAATGGTTGGTTTTTTAGTAGGTTTCCCAATGACGGACAACGAGCGGGAGGGGGTTTGTTGGTTTTTTTGTGTAAAAAAAAGTGGGGCGTCGGATGTTGTTTAATTTGGACCATGGTATGATTTTCAACGGCTGGATTGGGTTGAACAGTTTTAGAAACTGTCTGAGCAGCCCGACGTGTGCTACGCTTGGCATCCGGTGGCCGATGTTCTTGGATAAGCGAACGGCACACAATCGCAGTTCTGGGCCTGATTCACGAGCGGATTTTAGTGTTAATTTCTTGAAGAGTGTTAGTGTTAGTTTCTTGTAGTGCGTTTTGCGATTAGAAGGTTCGATTGTAGCTTCGAATTGGCCGAAAGCTCGCTTGTAGCTTTGAATTGATGAGAAAGCCCGATGGTAGCTTTGATTGATCAGAAAGCTGATTGTAGAGGCCAGCGAAGATTGCAGAGGGATTCGCATTCGCTTCTTCACTGCTCCATGCTCGGCCTCTGTCCTGAGTGCTCACTGTGGCTGCCACGTGTACGGCAAAGAATGTAGTCCCTCTGTCCCATGGTTGAATTGCTCCTGTTTTTTTATTTTGTTTTTTCGAGAGAGCGAGTAAGAGTAGGAGCGAATAGGAGTAAGTTTGTGCTTATGCTGAATACAAAACCCTAACAAATGGTTGGTTTTTTAGTGTGTGTGAGGTCGTTGGGTATATTTAATTTGATTTAATTTAATTTATTAATCATGCCATTTTTAGGGCCCCATGCCAAACATTATGCACCAAACCCTAAACCCAAATCATCGAAATGGGGTATAGCAATCCTTTTCGTTTATGGAATTCCGACGAGCGGTGCCAAATACCTTCAGGAAGAACGGACACTGACGAGATGATAATTGGCAAGGATAACAGGTATGCTTGCAGGATTTGGTGCGTTTCTGTTTTTCCTGGAGACAATCCATCGATAGGTCCTTTGAATGTTGTAGAAACCATGGTTTGTTTCTATTCTGAGTATTTATCATGGAGCGTCCCACATTTTCTACTTGGCAGCAAATAAAGAGTGGTATACGAATTTTGTCCCATCGTTATCATGATCAGAATGATAAAATGCTTTGGATTAAGTCTCGATGAATCAGCATCCCACTCCCATGTTTCTCAGTTCATCATAGTGAATTTAAGTTCCCATTGGACAAGCCTGCGCAGATCACTTCTTTGCTGTATTTCGTATGTTTTTTCTGCATCAAAATTTTCGCAAGAGCAGGATAGAAAGAGTGAAGTGGGAAGATCAGCAAAGAAGTTTCTATTGACAGACAGGATACTTGGTCTGCTTCATAGCACTAACTGGGAATCAGAACTTGGAAAAAGATGGGATGAGGCAAATGTAACTTCAGATATTGTTGAATCTGTGTTGGAAAATCTCTCCAGTGCTACATTAGCGTATGCCTTTTTCCAGTGGTGTTCGAAACAAGGCCACATACACAATGCTTCAACATTTATTGCAATGCTGAGGGTTTTTGGAAAGGAGAAAGATTTTACTGCTATGTGGGACTTAGTGCATGAAATGAAGAGATGCCAGTGCCTGACTTCAAATTACCCATTTGCTGTTATAATACTGAGTTATGGGAAGGCTAAAATGCCTGATGAAGCATTGAAAACCTTAAGCAGGATTCAGAGTTTTGGACGGGTTCCAAGCTTGCATGTTTTCAATTGCCTTTTGACTGTACTACTGAATGCGAAAGACTATAAGAATGCGAAATTGATTTACAAGAACATGCTGGACTCTGGCTGTTCTCCAGATATTGTGACATTTAACATTCTCATTGATGGTTTTGGAAAGGAGGGTAACTTGAATTTTGCATGGAGCCTCCTCCAGGAAATGAAAAGAAGGAAGGTACGGCCTAATGTGAGGACATACACAAGCCTCATTGGTAGTCTGGGTAAAGCTGGTAAAGTTGGGGATGCATTACGTTGGTTCAAGGAGATGAAGGAGGCTGGATTGAAGCCTGATGTGGTTGCATATACTGCTCTAATATCTGCTTTAGGAAAATCAGGCAAACACAATGAGGCTTTCAAAGCTTTTGAGGAAATGGAAGACAGTGGCTGCCCGCCTGATACCTATGTTTTTAACATTCTAATTCATATTTGTGGGAAAACAGGTCAGTTGAAACGAGCGGGAGAACTGTTCAATAAAATGCAAGAGAATGGAAAGAGCTGTGCTCCCACGACCGTAACTTACAACAGCCTTATTCATGCATTTTGCTTAGGAAACAGTCCTGATGAAGCTTATGAGCTTTTTAGAAATATGAAAATGGAAGGGTTCTCTCCTGATGAATACACCTATGCAATCTTAATTGATAGCTTTTGCAAGGCTGGTAATGTTTGTTTGGCTTGCAAAATATTCCATGAAATGGGAGAAAGTTCAGAGCCTTTTATGGTCACATATGGCACCCTTATCAGTTCCCTTTTACAAGGAAATCAGGTAGCGAAAGCCAGGGAAGTGTATGATAAAATGAAAGGAAGTACCGCTATCTTGAATTTGGAAAGCTACAAAGAGCTTACTCAAGGCCTTCGAGGACCAGGAGATGCACAAGAAGCAGTGTTTGAGGAAATTTTGCGGAAGGATTGCAGCCCGAATGTTGTTGTCTACAACCGGCTAATTGATGGACTTGCAAAATCAGGGAATCATGCTAAGGCGCTTACGTTTTTCCAGGAGATGAAAGATAAGGGTTGCCAACCTGATGTCATTTCATACACCATTATTATCCATGCTCTTGGGCAGATGGGTAATCCAGATGAAGCTTTAACATATTTCAATGAGATGAAAGAAGCTGGTGTGGTTCCTGATTTGGTCTTGTATAATACATTAATAAACATACTTAATAAGGGAGGAAGGGTGGATGCAGCACAAGTTATTCTAGATGAAGTAATGGCGAGGAGTAGTGCGGTCGCCAATCAAAATTCACCTAGTTTCCCTGATTTTAACCCACAATATTGGGATAATGAAGCACTGGCACAATAGACATTCTTTAACATTCCACGATATTTCTGCTTAGTGGACGAATTTGAAATAGTGCTAGTGCTTGCTTTCAGATCACCAGTACACAATAAACTTGGAATAACCACGACCAATAATAGGAAACATCCTTGCTGTTTTCGTACTGGAATGAAAGAATAATCACGTTTAGGTCCATTCGCAAATTGGTAAACTGCCATTTCACACCAAGGTGTATATAGGTACTAAGTTCCATAATTTGTTTTATTTAGGGAATAAAAAACTACAAAATATTCTTAAAAAACTACAAAATATTCTTATGTTTTACGAATTTTATGACATGCCCTAGAGTTTTGTTGGTAACATATAAAATATTTTGTGTTTTTTGAAATTGTTCACATGCCCTTAACATTCACGTTAATTCTCTATATGCCCTTAAGTTTTTTGTTGATTTCCCAAAGGCCTTCAAGACCCAGAATGTGAGATTGTTTGCAAATTTCAAATGCTTCAAGGATTCACCGAATACCCTTAAAATTTTAAGAAATAATAAAAATGCTTCAAAATTCACAAAATAACCTTAAGATTTAACACAATAATTAAAATGCCCTTGTTATTTTCCATTCGAAAAGAATCGTGAAGCAGAATCATCAGACTTTTAATTGTGCGAATCATAGAACCTATTGCTGCTCCAATTGCAGCAAGTCGCTCAGATTGAATGTAGCTACTTGCATAGATGACGTCCCTACACCAATAATTGGCAAAACACAAATTGCAATAGCCGCCTTTTCTAAAAGTGTGCGATAGCACCAACATCTGTCGCACATGGCTTCCTATAAAAGTAGAGTGTACTTGATGATGCCAAGAATTATCAAAACTTAGGAGTACTTGATGAAATTCGTGAAAACATAAGGGTATTTTGTAGCTTTTCTCAAGTACTTGGATGATTGGTAGTATTGTGTGTTTTTCTAGCTTTCCGATATGTATATAATATGTATAGTTTTTGGCATATTTGTCAAACAAGGATAGCCAATCTGGCAAAATTTCCAATTTGCACTGGCTGACTAGAAGGAAATGAACTAGATTTGGCTACAGCCGTAGTCTTTTGCACATTCTTTTCTCTCTCCATGGATAATGTACTCTCTTGCTAGGTTAAGTAGGTTGTCAACTGTATGTCTATCTTTAGCTTTTAGTTGTATATGATTTTCCATATGCAATTTTATGTGCTGTTGATTGTTGGATGGCATCCTTCATTTTTCTTGCTCACATCCAACATATGGATCATGATCCATATCCAACATATGCTTGATGATAGATTGACTTCTCTTTGGTCTCCGTGGATGATAGAAAAGCTTCTTTTTCTTCTTCTTTAGAGTAAATCTAAAAAGACATACCCTCTTCAAAGAAGGCTCTAATTATGTTTCATGCTTGCTATTATTTGTAAAAAGGACAGACAATTTCAATTGTGGATCAAATTTGCTTGATATAACTTAACAAAATCAAGATAGAGACATAAACTATAACTTGATGAATTTTTAACACCTACAATAACCACTAAAATAGAGGAACTTGTGAAGAGAAATCCACCAAACAACAAAGACATCTATTTACCAGAATCTCCAAATAATATCTGGATAAAAGAGTCAGATTTATTGTGGATACATGCATGATATATGGATATCTATTTCTTATTGAGGATGACGCTTCCGTTACTATATCTGAAGAAAATGGCTACCTTGAGGGCGCTAAAAAATGATTTGATAAGAAATTCTTTTTACCCTAATTGCCTAATCCGCACCTTGCAGCAAAATTGCTACTATTTGCATTGCGAATCTGCCAAGGCTCCATGTGACTACATCTACTCCTTGATCGCATCTAGTTTGCCAATTTGAACACGCGCTAAAGAGCTCGATTTGCAACAGGCGTGATGGGCGAAATGACGAGTACATCCAGTTTAGGCCAGTCATGTAGGATATTCACGAATATTCTTTCATATACCTGAAATATCCTGCTTTCTCATGTAAGCGAGGGCTTGCCTTTAAGGGCAAACCAAAAGCAATGGTTAAACACACCAAGGAGAAAAAACATCGACAGATCACTTGTACAAACATCATTGTAAGGATATTATTGAAATGATACAGAATATAAGGATATTATTGAAATGATACAGAATATGCTTTATTTTTGAAATGATATGAAATTTGCACACCCAAAAATGAAAGATGAACTTATCTATTTTATTAATTCGGTAATTTTCGGTACGATGAAAAGTATTTTTGGATAGAGTTGGTCTCAATGGTTTTGAAGGTTTTTTCTGCTTGAACAAAATCCCGATGTTTCAAAAATCAAGAAAAAAATTGGGATACAATTTCCTGGGACAAATTTTCTCCTTTCGGCATGCATGCATAAACCTTTCTCCAGATGGTATATTAGCATGCCACACCTCTGTTGGCATTCCGAAAAAGATAGATTCCACTGTTAGGTGTAGTTTAATTGATTAATTTTTATGGGCATTCTTTATTTTGATTCTATTGTTTATTTTGCATACAAAAGCAACATGAGATGAGCTTGGAGGTGTTGCACCATCGGTTTGCTACAGTGAAAATAGTGGTTTTCCATATGTCCATGCCACATCAAATCAGGTATACTTTTGTCTTCCAATCTTCGTGCTTCTATTCTTCTATCTGTCTATCTGTATGTCTGTCTGGCTACTCTGTCGATGATTGTTAGGCCTTTATTGCATGGGGAAAGATATATCCGTCTTTAGCTTCCAATTCTAGTCACTGGATTTGCTTATTTTTTCCACCTCCAAGGTGTGTTTGAGCATTTAGATCATAGTTGGGATAGAACGGAACAATTTTAGGAATGGCAAGCCTTAAAGAACGGGCATGGCCAGCTCCCGGGGGATGCACCTATCTTATAGGGGATATGCCACCTGCGTACATAGGGTGGCAAAAAAACCCATGTATACGACACTTTAGTAATAAAAAACACCTAGCATACAATCTTTGAATTTTGTAGGCATATACCCCCTCCCAACTTTATACGCTATTTTATCAAGGAAAACCCCTCGTATACGACCTTATGTTGACATTACATATGCCCCCAATATGTATACATAACTTTGTTTATGTATATATAGTTACTAGAAAATTAATGTTGAAATTGAGTTGTAGTATAATGTTTGCTCGACATATGAGCCTATCATATTCTCCTTGTGCAATATCTAACATTAAGCTTCAGTTATTATATGCAAATATCAAGAAAAATAGTTCTTGCAATCCCAAGAAGAATCATCTCATCCAACCAAAGTGACAGTCAAGTAGCATGAAGTAATAAATCTCACACACACACACACACACACACACACACACACACACACACACACACACACAAATGCGACCTATACAGATTTTTCTTCGGAAATTCCATTCGAGCAATGGGGTTATGAGTAGCTTACCATGTCGGAAATGAAATCTGGAGGTCTTTCACATGATACATCCGTAGAATGGGATGTCATTCGTGACATCTTCTCTCGTGAAGGATTTAAGGCCGCGTCTACCTTTGCTTCTTGCCTTCCTTTTCCCTTGTCTGATGTTGGTCTTTTGTCATGGGCCATTTTTTATTTTATTTCTTTATTTTATTTTTCTTCCTATTTTTCTTATTTTAGCACTTTCTTTTTTCGGTTTTTTCTTTTTTTTTCCTTTCCCTCCTCATTTCGTCCTTCCCTTCTCCTCCTGTGGGCGCTGCTTTCGTCTCTTTGGTGTTGGTGTTGCTCCCTTCCGTTTCCGACTCTCCTTTCAGGTGTGCACTTGTTTCCTTTAACATTTTTTCGTTTCCTTCTTTTTCTTTCTTATTTTTTTATTTCTTCTCTTCCCTTTTTTTGGTGTCCGAACCCTGTGTATTGGGCCTTGTCCTGGGTCGTTTTTGGTCTGCTAGTCCTTCCCCTGGGTCGTTTTTGCCCTCTTTCCCCATTTCGGCCCTCTCCCTTGCTTTATCGGTTGTTTCCTTCTTCCTTTTGCATTGTT
>JAANSK020111907.1:0-15849 GCA_011763485.2 Isoetes engelmannii
AAATTATCCTAATGGAGCGTGACTATGGCATCATATAGTTCTGCTATGTCAGCAACATAATGAGTCAGCATAGGCTTGCGTACACATCAGAATAGGTGGAATATAGAACATTCCTAACATTTTGGAGGCCTATCAGTTAAGGCTCTGAAAAGCAGAAGAAAAACAGTATTAGTACCATTGAGGCTGAACTCAAATCCTTGGTGGTTGATGCATTTATATGAAGATTTGGACTTTCTGGTCAAACCTGCAGCAATTTACTTTGATAACAGTGGAGCAAATGCTCATGCAAAAGAGTACAAGGTGCATCTGCTTATAAAACATATATATGGATGTTAAGCTGTGGTTTGTCAGAGAGCAGCTCGAAAATGGCCCTGTCTCTACCTTACTGCTCTACCAAACATCAAGTCGCTGATGGTCTTACGAAACCTTTTGGAGGACATCAATTCAGCCATTTGGAACAGCTCTTGCATGTTCTGCCCCATGATGTCTTTTAGCTCTTCTCCTACTCGGGGATTCTGCTCAAGGAGCTACTATAGCTATTGTATGTTTTTTTTTCCAGTTGAGTCATGCTAGTCATCATGGGGATGTGAACATGCGACTTGTTACCACTCTTAGAT
This sequence comes from Isoetes engelmannii, assembly GCA_011763485.2. Classification (NCBI taxonomy): domain Eukaryota; kingdom Viridiplantae; phylum Streptophyta; class Lycopodiopsida; order Isoetales; family Isoetaceae; genus Isoetes; species Isoetes engelmannii. Next base: position 618 of record JAANSK020111907.1, read on the forward strand.
GACTAGGCATGCCATGTTGTTGTCATGGCTAACTTATAAAGCCATAGTCATGCTTTATCGTTCTTACTCACTAGCGTAGCTATCTCGTGTGTCTCTTTCCGTTTTCGCAAAAAATGATACTGTCTTTCCACATATCTTCACATAAGAGGTGGGAGTTTGACACCTTGGTTTTCTATCTTGCATAATGGACTTCGTCACCAACTGCAACTAAAGAATTTGAAGAACAACAAGATCACCTAAGCCTGTTACGGTCAAATCATCTGCGTATACTTCTAGAATTGCATTCAGCTTAATGTACAAACTAGGAAGGATACGAAATGACGTAAGCGTTAAGCTAGAATGGATAAGGAAGGAAACAAGCGTTTTATCCAGCATTTGGAACTCATTTACCTCATGAAGACAAGATGGATTTGACACCCATTTGATGCAGTTTTCATCCCTTAAGGTGCTAAGGCACGAACAGCTTGGACTTTGGAGATTTTTGCAACCAAAGATGCAAGGTCTTTTGTTTCTGCATCTGCTTTTGCAACAAGTCTGGCCTTAAGTTGCCATCTGTATTGAATTTGGTTTCATTGACCTATTTACGATTAATTGCCTTTTCTCCTTTTGGAAGTTCAATAATATGCCACTCTGCAATCATGTTTCCCATAAGGTTCCTTAGAGGTTGAATAGTACATTGCGTTTAGTATCCGGGCCACCAAAGCCCTAGTGAACCAACAAGCTTAGCTTTGTGGCTGATCTCCTCACCTGCCCCGCGAGAAGAAGCCCTGGCCTGACATTGCACAAACTGCAAGCTAATCTGAGGAAGTTCAACACGTATTGGACTGGCATAAACAACATCAAATGGGGCTAGGATGGAGAAGACTGCAGTCTCCAACTTGAGATGGCTCATCAGAGAGAGCAGAGTCTTCCAGCCAAGATCCATTCCATTAAGCATATCAGGGGAAACAAAGGGTGATTCATTATGATACCATGCCATCAAACAGAACATCTCTATTCATGCTGAATTTGTGAATAACTAGATTTGGAAGCATACACAATGAAAATGTGTTTGTCAGCTTATCGTCCAGCTCAATGAGCTGAACTCTCTGGACTGTGGGCAACAATGTAGACCGGCTCAGCCTAGAAGGTCTTATCCAACAATTTTATCTAACCATGCTCTTAGATTCCATCTCATTCTGTCGCTTTGAAGGCGGTGTACATAACCCGGTCATGCATATAATGATTCTTATAGATTTTTAGATTCTTAGATATAATGATTCTTAGATTCCATCTCATTCTGTCGCTTTGAAGGCGGTGTACATAACCCGGTCATGCATATAATGATTCTTATAGAAAATTTTTATTCCTCTTAAGTTTGGTTTTCATTGTTAAAGCTTGCTGAAGTTTTGTGGATGAGGCTGGAGTTTAACTCAAGCAGCCTCAAATTTTTAAAGTCTCCGAGGATGGTTAGAAGTAACAATTCTACGAATTTGACTGCCAATGGTCAATTATGTAAATTTGGGCAGAAGATGAAGTAACATGCAGGAAAATTGTACATCTGCCGTACATGCTATATGGGATCGTCTCTATATTCTGTCATATAAAGTTTAGTTTAAAGCTTCTATATTGTCGATTCCCGCCATACAACAGTTCGGATATGATCATATCTTCAGTTAGAAGACTATGGTGAAAAACTGGCTGTAACTGCGAGTTCGATCTCCAGATCTGGATGAAAATCATGATTTGCAATTTGAGGAAATCAATGGGCTGCCAGAAAGTTGATTTTCATTCGCTGGAAAACCATGGGGAAAACAAATCATGGAAAACTGTTTGGCCCTTTTTAACCTACTTGGCCCGCACGTGCGGGATCCATTTTCTGACAATAGGCCTACGTTTTTCGTGACCTAGCCTAATAGTAGTTGGAGCAGAGTTGTTTTCCTAGGCACTCATCTCAAGCCTATGTCATTTTATTAAATTTATTTATTTCATGGTACTGATTTGAAGTGTGCATAGCAGCTTTTTGCAGTAATTTATAGTTTCTGGCAGATGCATGAATTGACTGCATACATGTAATTATAACAGTATACTTATTATGGTGCATCGAAATGCGAGCAGATTTGAATTTCATATAATCAATCCAAGTTGTTTCTTCTTGCCAAGTCAAACATTCCATGTCTCTATAAAATCTGTTGTCATTCATCATCTTCAATGGAAAGTAAAGAGGCCACCAAATTATGAGAAGGAGACGATTTCCATGACGAAACTTATGATCTAGGCCAGAACCAACAGCAAGAAAAAAGAGAAAAACAGAGACAGAGTGAAAACTCAGAAAATGAAAGATGATGGATTGAGTGTTTTCTTTCGGTGCCACAAAGGATAGTCACATATGTGGACGTGTAGAGCATAGCACATGAGTACCTAAACATGCTAATTATATCCTAAGAGGCATACATGAACGTAAATACATGGTAACCTAGAAACCATGGTCCTATGTAAATACATAGGCTGCATGTCAGCACATATGTGTGCTTAACCATTAAGAGTTATTTCTGTCAGCCTCCCCTAAGCACATATATGAATATGAACTGAGAATAAAAAAAAGGAATGCTACAGCTTATCTTATCGTGATGATCCTCCCTAAGTTGAACATTTGAATACCAAGCTGAGTCTTGAACTTAGACCCTGCTAATGGCTTGGTGAAGAGATCAGCCAATTGGTCAGTGGTTGGAACATGATAACGATCGAGCTGACCATCCACGACCTTCTCTCACACAAAATGATAATGTGTTTCAATGTGTTTGCTGCGGGTGCGGGCATGAAACACTGGATTATTGGCAAGTTGTAAAGAGCTTTGGTCGTCACAATGAAGTAGAATAATGCTGGTGTCAAAGCCTAATTCTGCACAAAGTTTGGCTAACCAAATAGATTCAACAGCAGCATTTGCTAAGGTTTTGTACGCGGCCTCCATACTAGAAAGAGAGACCGAGGGCTGACGCTTACCGAGCCAAGTAATGATGTTCGTGCCAAGGCAAAAGAAGTAATCTGTGGTTCTGCGTCGTGTATCAAGACAACCAGAATGATCAGCATCTACAAAACCATGCAAAGAAGGTGACGATCATGCGTATAACAGAGGCCCGCATTAAAAGTGCCTTTTAAATAGGCGAGGACTCGTTTTGTTGCTTCCCAATGGCTCTGTTTTGGACAGGCCATAAAACGGCTCAACATGCCCACCGCAAAAGAAATCTCCGGGTTAGTGGCTGTAAGGTAAATCAGACCACCAACAAGTGAGCGATACAAAGTGGCATCTATCTAAGGAGACTCATCATAGACAGATAACTTCAAACCAGGCTCCATTGGCTGTTTTTTTGGCTGTTTTGCAACTTTCAATGTGTCATATGAAATTCGGAAAGATGATCTTCCACATACTTACCTTGGGACAAAGTGGTACGATCGTGAGTTTCAATCCCAAGAAAGTAATCGGACAGACCTAAGTCGGTCATAGCAAATTCATGGATAAGCGAAGTCCGCAATTGATCAATAAGATCATGAGCATCTCCTGTGAGCAGCAAGTCATCAACGTACAAGACAATGCAGAGAGTTGTACCTTAATTTTTGCAGCACAAATTCGGATCTGCCGTGGAAGAAGAATAGCCATGTGCTTTAAGATAAGAATCTATCTTATGATACCAACACTGAGGTGCTTGTTTAAGGCCATAGAGACTCTTCTTCAACCTACATACTATAAAATGCTAAATGCGCTTGTCCTTCGGAGACAAAGCCTTCCGGCTGCCGCATATAAACTTCATCAGAAAGTTTATGCACTTTGGAAGTCCATTTGATAAACGGGCCAGCTTTTGCTTGCTGGTAATGCAAAAATAGCGTGCAAGGTTGAGAGCCTTGCAACTGGAGCAAAGACTTCATCGTAATCAATGCAGTAAACAATGCCTTGCTGCTGAGCAAATCCCTTGGCAACAAGTCTCGCCTTATGCTTACTGAGTGAGCCATCTGCATTATATTTTTCTTTGATCCATTTCGAACCACTCGCTTTCTTCCCTCTAGGAAGAGGAACAAGATCCCATGTAGCCACCCAAATCTGGATTGGTAAGGGCTTCAGCAAAAGTAGAAGGCGTGTGATCTTCATAGATTTTTGCCATCAAGGCAAAATAAGGCAAAATTATAAGTGTTCGCAACACTTGATTGGGCATCAAGTAAGGCCTTAAGCCGCTCGGATCGCGTAAGAGGCACACCATCATCATGATTTTCAGCAAGAAACTGCGCTGGAGCAGTCCTAGAACTGCTAGCAGGCTGATTTGCAGCGCAAATATCATTCAAGGCAGCAAGGTATGGATCATTTCATCAATGTCACTATCATCAAAAGGGCTGGTAGGTACAGCAGCAACTGGAGCAGCATTAATTGGACGGTGTGTGTCAACATCGAGCAAGGTATGGATATCAAATGGCGCTCCAACATCATGTTCTAAAGCATCATAAAAGCCATCCTCCAAAAACTTTGCATCCGGACTGACCACAAGTTTCTTAGTGGCAGATTATAGAATTTGTAAGCTTTATATCCATTCCGCATAACCAATAAAAATACATCTATCATCAAGTTTCGTCAACCGTGAATGAGGATGCCCAAAAGCAGGGCAACCAAAGATTTTCAAATCCGAAATATCAGGTTTTGTACCATAGAACACTTCAAAAGGTGTTTTACCTTCCACAATTTTTGTGGGAGCTCTATTCAAAAGATAGATTGCTGTTTTCACTGCTGTTCCACTGCTTCGCCCCAAAAAAATGTAGGCAAACATTTATAAACGAGCATGCTGCGTGCCAAATTCATGAGAGCAAGATTCTTGCGTTCAGCTATACCATTTTGTTGCGAGCAATATGGAGCACTCGTCTCACGAACAATTTCTGCATCTCGAAGATAAGCATCAAAAGCATGATTCTTATACTCACCACGATTATCTGACCTGAAAGCCTTAATCATTTTTCCTGTTTGTTTTTCAATCATTAACTTGAACTCCTTAAACCGAGTTAGCACATCAGATTTATAATACAAAGGATACACCCATGTCATCCTAGAATGATCGTCAATGAAGGTACAGAAATAGCGGGAATCGCGGGATTCGTTCAAAGATGCGACCCTAAGTTTGCATATGTCACTATGCACAAGCTCCAAAATAAATATCTTTTGTCTTCTTCACAGCCTCCTTGGGGAAAGATGCGGCCACTCGCTTACCAGGATTGCAAGCGTTGCATTGCAAGTTATGTGCATGCACAGCAGGCAGTCCAACAACCATCTCTTTGCTATGCATTAGACAAAGAGATTGGCAGCTCAAATAACCATAATAACGAGCATGTCATAACTCATCCGAAGACATGCTAACAGCAACAGAAGCAATCAAGCCTTTCTGCTCTACAACAGAAGCACAAAATTTATACAAACCATTTTGGAGAATGCCGTGAGCACAACTATTTCAGAGTCCGGAACAACAGGTTGCGTAGGAGTAAGTATTACTTCTCCTTGTCCAAATAGAGCATACAAGCCACTTTTATCAACCTTAGAAACTGGCTAATTTTTTTTCAATCCCAGGATTAACATTTTTAACATACTTTATGCCACTTTCCTGGGTAGAAAATGTGACTTCGCCCTTCCCTTGAATCTGATAGCTAAAATCATCGGCAAACTTTACTCGACCACGATCCATGTGTTGTAGTTTAGAAACGTACTCTCTTTTCCCTATTATGCAAAGTGGCACCGAAATCTTGGTGCCACGGATAACTATCAGATCTGTCTGAAGATATCTTGGAAGCTTTAAATAAGCATTCAATATCAGGACTTGGTGGTCCAAATTGAGCAGCCACGAAATTAGATCGCCTTTACGATCATGTGCCAACTGATCTTTACCTACTGCAGCACCTTTGGCTTCCTTCTTCAACCGCTTTGGGCAATCACTAATTCAATGCCCTTTCTCATGGCAAGACCTGCATCGTTATCTGCTTGAACCTTTCTTGCTTCCCCGATTAGAATTACTGCTCGAAGATTCAGAAAGAAAATGTGGAGGACGTATTGCGAGAGAACCTGTCAGTGTGCTGCTTGGAATTATGCTTTGAAAAGAAAACATTCTGATCTGACCACCTCTTCAACTCCAATTCAGTTTGAAGGAGGAGTTTAGGCAAATCTTTCAACTTAATTGGTCTGTCTCTTGCACCTAAGGCAAGAGACCACGAAGCAATGCGGAAATTACCTCATTATCAGGTACTTGCTGTTTCATATCATCGAGTTTGCTTTTAACCTCTTTGGCCTTAGAAATATAGTCAAGCATATCCTTATAATTGTCCAAGAAATATAGTCAAGCATATCCTTACAATTGTCCAAGTGTCCAAGCGCAAAGAGTGCAACTCATCTCTCAAGAAGAAGGTTCTAGAGTCTGTATCTCGAGCGTACACTCTTTCCAGCTGATCTAGCGCTTCAAACAACAATTTACAGCCTATGATATGGCATTGAACTTCTGTGTTACAAGAACTTTCAAGAGACCTAAGCCTTTCTTATGTTTGGACGAAAAATTCGCATCCTTTATATCAAGAGAGCCATCAAGGAGTCCGTCCAAGCAGTGCATGAGAACGTAGCCTTCAAACACATCAATCCACTAATAATAATTATCTCCCTTCAAGATAGCATTTGGATTGTTAAATTCTGTAGAATCCATAACTGAAGGTCTTACAACTTAGCAGAGAGCATTAAGAGACTACTGAGCTCTAGATGTACAAAGAAGACAAACCAAGGGAGTTACCTAGACAGATGGTATACACAGAAACTGCATCAACATTGCTCAAATAATCACAAGTCTCTCAGAAAATTGCTCCCAGAGCCGAAATTGCCAATTGTCCAAGCTTTCAGCACAATACGGCAGGAAACGGCACAAAAACGGCAACTACTATTTGCAACGAAATTTTGAGTTTTGGTCAAAAAATACACGTTTTGTTGGTGACGTACAAAAAATTGGCCGATTTTGTGATTTTGGTTGAAGACGTCCAATTTTAGCTCAGTGTTGCCAACTTCTGAATTCACCTCCGGTCTTGTCAAATTTCTCTCACTGATTGATTTTAGCCACCCTGGGCTCTGATACCATGACGAAACTTATGATCTAGGCTAGAACCAACAGCAAGAAACAAGAGAGAAACAGAGACGGAGTGAAAACTCAGAAAAAGAAAGATGATGGAGTGAGTGTTTTCTTGCGGTGCCACAAAGGATAGTCACATATGGGGACATGTAGAGCATAGCACATGAATACCTAAACATGCTAATTATATCCTAGGAGGCATGCTACATGGTAATCTAGAAACCATGGTCCTATCTAAATACATAGGCTGCCATGTCAGCGCATATGTGTGCTTAACCATTAAGAGTTATTTCTGTCACTTGATATATGCATTCTTTCGCAAGTAGTAGTTACAATGGTGTTATAAAAGGGTCTTTTTTGTTATTAGGAAACAAGCTAAAAATGAAAACCCACATCGATGTTTTTAGTAGCAATGGTAAACGCTCCCAAAGGAAGAAGATTACAGGTCTTCAGGTAATTCATTTTATGTTAATTATAATAACAGAATTGTTGTATTTGTTGGAGAAATGACGTATCATTAGCTCTGTAGTGCTTTCCAGGGGACGTCCCAAAGTTCTTGGTTACTTCAAGCGATTCTTGTATCCGTGTATATGATGGCTTTGAGCTTTCGCACAAATATAAAGGTTAGTTACGCATCTATACCGTATCTATTCTTTAGGCATGAGAAAAGAACTCAATACTAATTTATTGGTCTAGTTGGTCCAACCTCCCAACTGCTCCGATGTGGCAGTCGGTTAGGAGTAGGTATGTTAACGTATCAAAAAGTGATGACTAAACATTAAGAAGCTGACTTATTAGGACACGTGACTTGGCAAGTACAAATGAAGAAACCCTGTATGCATAAATGCTAGAATGCCAAATGAAGAAACCATGTATGCAGAAACCCTGTATGCATATATGCTAGAATGAAAGAGATACATGAGATAGCTAGGCTATGAGTAAACTGGATAAGAAACTATAAAGCACGACTATGACTATGGCTTTATTGGAGAGCCATGTCAGCAACATAAGTGTCATGTCTAGTCATCTAAAGTTGGTGACATGTAATATGTCATATGCTAAACCTTCCATGACTAGCATGACTGAAAACCTAAAAAACAATAACTAGAAATCCTAGGACCAACATCCCTCCGAGATGTAACACGTCCTGAGATTCAGCATATAAAGCAAGCTTAACAACATAAGGAACCATGGCTGCCACTGGACCTTGGTTTTAAACCATACCCTCCTGCTCCTGTACCATTCTCTGTGAGACTGTCATTCTAGATCTCAATGAGGTGACGGATCAAAACACCCAACTAGTCTGCATGAACATACTAGCAAATCAGGCTGCCAATTACACAGTTCATACTTTTGAAATTGTCCCAATTTATGCGAGCATCTTTCATAACCAGAAACCAGATTCGTATGGTCATGTGTATCAAGAATAATTAATACATGATTTACTTCTAGCACCTGTAACTGAGCTTTAGCTGCTTGGTTAATCCTCCAATATCAGGGTAAGAAATATACCCCAAACAATCATTAAGTTAGAATGATCCTCCATCTTTCCATCATGTGTGTTAGAATATGACATATTACGTCACCACTTTTAGATGACTAAACATGACACCTATGTCGCTGACATGGCTTCCCTATAAAGCCATAGTCATGCTTTATAGTTCCTTATCCAGTTTACTCATAGCCATCTCGTGTATCTCTTTCATTCTAGCATATATGCACACAGGGTTTCTTCATGGTATCAAAGCAAGGAATACAGGATGAGACGAGTGCAGGAGCATAGCAGGTGGGATCAGAACGTGGTATCGGGTCTGATAAGAGGAATTGGGATCTATTTTTCTTGCATTTGTTGCAAAAATTGGTCTAGAACGGGTCTAGAACGCGCTGCATGTCTAGAACAGGTCTAGAACGTGGATAGCTCGAAAAATCTCTGCAGAGATTTATTCAATCTTGCAAGATTTTTTGTCTGGAAATGGAAAGGGTCGGATCTGGACTTTATTGTCAGATCTGATGTTCGAGTTGTATAGTTTGAAGCTGGATGCGAGTCTGTGGCGATTCGTAAAAATATGCCCAGTTTGTGTCGTTTGGCAAAGTGATCGGATTTCAGAAAGGAGTCTTCGCCGGTGTTTGCTTGGAACGTTTTCTATTGGACTTGCAATTTCGGGGCAGCATTAGGGTTTGGATCTGCAGTCGCAACCGAGATTGCGGGGTCTGTTGGCATGAGTTTGTGTATGTCATGATTTCATTCTGTTGAAGGTCTTTTTTGAGTCGTTGAGATACTAGAAAGTTATGTGCCGGAATGAGGCCATGTGTCAAATATTGAGTTATTTTATTTTTTGGGTAGGAATTCCTTGAATGCAGGATTTGTATATCTCGAAGATCTATTTCTGAACAGGATTATCCACGATATTTAGTTGGTTATTTAGGGATATTCACGGCAAAACCACACCAGTATGTTCTATCTTGGTTCATCTACAAGTTTAGGCGAGATTTGGCAGATCTGTTTGGTCCAGATTTGGAGTTACGGCAGAGGGGAACTGAATTTGGAATTAGGAATTGGAATTGAGTGCAGAATTCGTTTAGATTGAGTGGCAATCCGGATCTGGAGTGCCTTCAGATTTCTTCCTTCTAGCTAGACTTCAGTCTTGCCAGTGACTTGTGCTATTGTACATGTGATACAACTGTGGCTTGTTGGGCAATCTAATCATGGTCTATTTTTCTTCTGAGTCTGCTGAGCAGCTTTATCAGGTTATAGCTCCGCTGAAAGATAAGTTTCTAAATAGTAAGACCTATGAAGAATTGAGATTTCACATGACCTGGTCGTTCATTTCACAAGGCTTGTGGCATGTTATGCGAGGACAGCATCTTTCAGAGATTAGTATTGATAACGATTATATAGTTTCCAAATCTATAAGGCTAAGTATAGAAAATTCTCTGAGTTTAAAGATTTGGCAAGCTACAATTTGTAGTTCCCATAGATCTGAATTTGGGCAGGATAATCATTACAAGACGAAGCAACAAATTGAGCAGGGTTATTTTGAAAAGTCTGAGGTATCACAAAATATTTGTTCTCTACCAGTACCGCAAGTTTTAGAAATTTCTGGCGTTGTTTCTCATTCACTTGATAGTCTTTGGCGTGAAGCTTTAGGCATCGACATTGTGGAAAGCACAATGCACAAGTTGTAGTACATGATCATGCAGAAGAAGAAACTCCAGAGATGTCAGAAATCGCTATAGAAACAGTTTAGGAATTTGTTGAGCAGAACTTAAAAATACCTTGCATGGATGATCTCAAGATCTCAGAATCGTTAGTCTTGGAATTGTTTTTTAAAGGGTCAAATTCTGTTATAGACGACGTTGATGAAGTTGCAGCAGCGCGCACTCATGAAAACCTGGATGTTAATATTGATGGTATCTATTTTGCCAAAGATATCTGCTATGAGGTTGCAGAAAACACAGATAAAGAAAGGGCTGGAATGCAGAATGTCTTGTCTGATGCAGAATAATTAGAATGAGATTGTGGCAGATCCGGAGAAGCCAATAAAGCAATGTGTAGAAGAGCAGTCTGCAGAAAATATACATGGCATTATAGAAGCAAAAGACGAGCTGGTTCATGAGTTTTCCTTGGATGGATTTTGATGTACAGACAGATAAATTTTCTTCCATTCTTTTTCAGGTTAATCATCTTGTGTTGCAGCTGCCACTGTACATAACTATACATATTCCATTTGCTTGCCCACATGATGACAGGATGGAGAATCATTCTAATTTGACCGAGTGTTTGGGGTATGTTCCTTATACACATGTTGGAGAATTGAGAAAGAGGTTGAAAATTACCTACAGTTGTCTGCATAAAAGAAATCAGGTCTTAATTGTTCTACACAATTCTAAGCTTCCAAAGAGAGTGATCTGGTTTCTGACAGAAGTGCATTAGCAGGGCAGCTTCTAAAGCAATCACTAACACTTGATATAGTTGGCTTACCTAAGGAGTATTATGAGTTACAAGTGCTACCGTTTATGGCTGAAAGATGTTAAGTTGTCAAGTAGAGAATACAAAAACATTCACTGCTGAAAGCCTTGTTAGTTGTACATGTTTGCAGAATTCAGCAGGGCACTTACATGGGTTTAGCTGTAACCATGGGCTGAAGGCCTCTATGCATGAGTATAGTTTATTACAGAGACAAAAGTACAGGAGCAGGAGGGTATGGTTTAAAATCAAGGTTCATACGGTTCCTTGTATTTCCAAGAACAGAGAATGGTACAGGAGCAGGAGGGTATGGTTTAAAATCAAGGTCCAGTGGCAGCCATGGTTACTTATGTGGTTAAGCTTGCTTTATATGCTGAATTTCAAGACGTGTTACATCTCAGGGGGGATGTTAGTGCTAGGATTTCTAGTTTTTTTCTTTTTTATGTTTTGAGTCATGATAGTCATCAGGGGGGATGTTAGAATATGACATATTACATGTCACCACCTTTAGATGACTAGACATGACACCTATGTTGCTGACATGACTTCCCTATAAAGCCATAGTCATGCTCTATAGTTTCTTATCCAGTTTACTCATAGCCTAGGCATCTCGTGTATCTCTTTCATTCTAGCATGCACACAGGGTTTCTTCAATGTGAACAACCAAATGGAATTTGTAGATGGATGTAAAGTGGCAAATCTAGTTCATGTTTACTAACCTTGGTGATAATTAAAGTAAAAATTGGAGTGTGTTCATGAATATCCATCCAAGGAAGCTCAAGAATCAACTCGCCTTTCAAATCATTTGCTCAAACTTTGAACCAGCATTCTTCAATCTTGTGGTAAAAAATAACATTATCTACATCCCTCTTTTCTGTAATGTCATGCCAGATGTCAGTGATCACCCTCTCACTAGTAAAAACATGTGAGAATATGACATATTACATGTCATCACCTTTAGATGACTAGACATGACACCTATGTTGCTGACATGGCTTCCCTATAAAGCCATAGTCATGCTTTATAGTTTCTTATCCAGTTTACTCATAGCCTAGCCATCTCGTGTATCTCTTTCATTCTAGCATATATGCACACAGGGTTTCTTCAATGTGAACAACAAAATGGAATTTGTAGATGGATGTAAAGTGGCAAATCTAGTTCAGTACTAACCTTGGTGATAATTAAAGTAAAAATTGGAATGTGTCCATGAATATCCATCCAAGGAAGCTCAAGAATCAACTCACCTTTCAAATCATTTGCTCAAACTTTGAACCAGCATTCTTCAATCTTGTTGTCAAAAGTAACATTATCTACATCCCTCTTTTCTGTAATGTCATGCCAGATGTCTGTGATCACCCTCTCACTAGTAAAAACATTCAAAGAACTAGCTTCTAGCTGCTGCTCAATAAAGCCATGAAACTTTTCCTGTTTTTGCAAATTGTCTTTGACATTTTTTTCTTCTCTTGCTAGCAATGCATCCAAATCTCATCTGTCCAGGTCGCACAACCCACAGAGCATGCTTCTTCCATGTCGCCATGTCGCCATGATAGATTGCTGCTAGCAACTGATGAGAATCGTGAAACGGCAGACCCAAGAAGCTAGCGCAGAGGGCAGTATGCACAAAACTGAGATACATTTGCATTGATCAAGAAACTATTTATACAAGAGTTCAACGTCTCTATCTACGTGGCCTAACAAACTAACAAACTAACTTCTTGGGCTTATATGAGACGCCCCATTTGAACGTGGGTGGTGACACATGTCATCCACCTATTTGGCCACTTTAGTTTACATTAACATTAGCTTTTACATTAACTAAAGTGTGGAATCAGCTTATTCTTTTCAAGCACAGATCTCCCCTTTAAGCTGATTCCTCTTAGCTTTTAATACATGTATTCTGCAGTATCCTCATCACCTGCTATAGCCAAATTGGAAATTTGAAGAGTATTTGCATCTGCTACAGCAAAGTGGGAGTGAGCAGTCCCCTTTTCTTTCTTTTCATCAGATTTCCTTTCATTATCAGATCTATCTTGACCATTTCTTTCCTTTCTTTTGTCACAATATCTAGCAATGTGCCCAAACTGATGACAAAAGTAGCACTCAATCTTGGTCATATCCTTACTGTCTCTTTCCTTAAAATGAGTAACCTTGTTGGAAGTATGTCCAAGAAATGCAGCTTCAGATTCTCCTCCATTCTCTCGCTTAAGAATAACTTCTTCTTGCAAGAGCCGCTGTTGTGCAACAAAATAATCAAAATGCTCCATATATCTTATGTTGGTACTTACAGTTTTGTATGCTGCTGGTAGAGCTAACAGGATATCTTGAACTAGCTTAGATATCTTAGTCTTTAGCAAATCAATAGAAGAACATTATCTACATTTTCCATATGTAATGGGTAATCACATGCAAAGCAGCTCCTAGCATAGAATCGAAACGATTGGGCCTAGGAGTGCATTCGCTTCCTTGTGATCTGTAGAATAAAGTGAAGTAGAATGTAATCACGATGTGATGTCCTTCAATAAAAAAAAACATTTGCAGGAGGTTTTTTCTCCCTTGCGAAAAGAAAACATCATGCTCAATCCTAAGAAAAGTATATTCTTTCAATTTGAGATTGAGTACTTAACCATATTATCTGCAGAGAATATCTTAAAATGTGCATGCAATTTTAAGTTGGCCTACTCCATCTTCAGTGGTTGCTTTGCGTTCCTTTTTTGTTTTGTGCAGTTATTATAGAAAATTTGTCAAAACTTTTGCTAGCATTGCTTCAGCACTCTATTTATTAGTATGGAAGGATGTATCCTTCTTGTGGGCTGATAATCAACAAGTTGCCTTGCTGGCTTGCTTTAGAGGATTTACCACTAGAATTGCGTCTGATTTTATGATTGCTATTGCCAATGGATTGGGTATGCATCTTGCCCATTCTATTGTTATTGGTCCTCGAATCTGTGTATCCCTTCCTACTTGTGTGTCTATTCCTCAGTCAGTGGTGGTCAAAAGTGGTCCACTTTTCTTCAAGTACAAACTACATCCGCTTAATGGTCCCGAGCTTGCCAAAATGTTTCCCAATGCTGAGGCTTTTGCTACTTACAGATCTAGGCACGCTTCTGTCAATGCCTCTCCAGTTGCTTCTATCCCCGTCACATGCCATCCACTTTAGTTGATTATCATGTTGTATCATCTTCTTCCTCGTCCGCCTCTGCACTAGTTGATCCGCCAATATCACCAGCTCTTGTCTTCAGGACATTGCTCACAGGCAAGAGTTATTGGAGGAGGGATGGTCTACTCCTCGCATGAAGAAGCTTGCACGTCGCAAGACTAGCTCAACTCCTCAACCTGCTCTAATTCACTCAGTATCTTCAATACTACGATTGTTATAGTGGATGCCCCTGATTTAGTAGCAGTGAGACACCAAGCAACAGATGAAGTTGTTATTATTGATTCTATGGATGTGGAAGTTCGACCTGGTTAAAGCCATCCCTTTTGTGGATATAATTATACATTATTCTTCTCTCTGTAGGAGATGAAAACAGTTTGGAGTGTTATGTTGTCATGCTTAGATGGGTGGCCCTGCTCAGTTGGATCTGATTATGCACTGGGTTTTTTATTCCTGTCTCTGCATTGTATTATGTATTATTGTGATTGTTATTAATAAAGTCTGATTGTTATTAATAAAGTGCTTTGAAGGATGCTATGGTAAACCCTCCTATGCTGTGTTTACTAAAGTTTGGAGTTCCCTATTTGATGTGTGTTGATACTAGTGTGACTGTATTGGGTGTAGTTTTAATGCAAGATGGCCATCCTATCACTTATGAAAGTCGTAAATCTTTAGAATCTGAAAGTCGATATAATGTATATGATAAAGAATTCTTGGTTGTTATCCATGCTTTTAAAAGTTTGGCGCCATTATGTTTTGGGCTCTGCCGTTCATATTTTGTCTGATCATCAAAACATTAAACATATCGTTTTCCAGGAAACTTTATCTGAACGTCAACTTAAGTGGGTTTCTTTTATGTGACGTTCCATAATATTATACGGTATAAATACCGTATATTATATATGCCACGTCACTGGTACATGCTGTAGATACGTCATGTACCCCGCACACCGTAGACGGTATAGTCCACCCACGGAGCACCGTGCCCGTCGAACCACAATA
>JAANSK020112018.1:0-15848 GCA_011763485.2 Isoetes engelmannii
GCAGGGGTAGGAGAGTTACTTGTCGGCACAGAAGAAGCAGCATGGACTAGAGGCAAAGCAACAGGGGTGTTAGAACTCGCTTCACCCTAGCAAGAGCTGCCACCATGCCTGCCATACCACTCACAGAGGAGAAAGTGTCCAGCCACACTCCCTGGCACTGCGCCGAGAATTCCTCATCCTTCAATAGCCGGGTATTCAAACGAAACACCGTCCGAGAGGGCCGAGGAATAACACCACCTCGTCCAGACACCAACTGAGGGTAGTGGTCAGAGACCGAGGAGGCCAAAATATTCCGCCTGCGTAAAGAAGGCGCACCATCCAGAGCAATAGGTGAACCATAACATCTGTCATGTCTAGCATACGCACGGCCTGCCCCAATCTGCCGATTGCAATAGGTGAAGGACAAATCACCTGACACTTCTACCATAGCCCCATCCTGCATCAAGTGTGACCACTGATTCTTCTCGAAGCCCTGCACCACCTGTGTGCCAGGGCCAGTACAATCCGCCGCTCTCTCCACCATATTGAAATCCCCTAATAGCAACCATGCAACCTGCAAACCCCCAAGGCTTCGCAGCTTGTGCCTGATGGTGGCTCACACCGCATCCCGTCGAGACGGCTGGTTTGGAGCATATACATTGACAATCCCCCACTCCTGACCACCTTCTAGCCACTTAATGATCGTCCAGCGACCAAACTTATCGGCTGCAGAATAAGTGACCTGCACATCCATCCTCCAGGCGATCAAAGTGCCCCCACTAGTCCGTCCTGAAGAAGAAGCAACAGCAGCAAACTGGCGGCCCACCATACCCAGCAAACGGAACATATCCCCCCTGTGGCATTTGTGCTCCTGAAGACACACAATATCAGGGTGCATCTGTCGTAGTGCCAAGGAGATACGGGCCCTCTTGCCACTAGAGGACCGCACCCCCCCGCACATTCCAACTCACAATGGACCTATTCATCCCGGAGAAGAAGGATGAACCCCAACATACCTGCCCAGGCCATCCAACTTCTCCAGACCGTCATCCAGGGCCAAAGGGTTGATCGCACCAACCTGCTCTACCTCAACATCCCAAGACATACGACAAGCTCCCCCACCCGCCTGCTACCTGGCCGGCTGCCTAGCCTCCCCACCACGGGGAGACCCGCCTCCTGCATCCCGGACCCCACCATCGGGTACACACCCCCTGACTTCATCCGCCACCCCATAGCCCTGATCATCCCCTGAAGGGATAGCCTCTGAAATGGTAAGTGCAAGCCTGCCACCATCCCGGCCCATAGCAGAGCCACCACGGCCAAAATCCCCATGCCCCCAAACAAAACCTCCACGGCCCACAACAGTACCACCACGGCCCACCGAGCCTCCCTGACCCCAAGCAAAACCCCCACGACCCCTACCTGCACCACTGTGGAGGGCAACCCTGACGCACACCACCACCAACACCATGAGCAACACGCTCAACAAACTCCTTAGTCCCCTGCTCCACAGACACATCACAACCGACAGGCACAACACCAGCCACTGGAACCTCATCCGCCACTGAAACAAGATCGCCCGGGAGCCCAACAGAGGGGAACATACATTGGATGTCATCGCATTCAGAAGCTTCAAGTTGAAAACAAAGTGCCAGGAGCCACTACGCACTGGAAGAGAAGTGGGCAGGCGCTGCAAAGTAGACAGAGCCACACAAATCTTAGGGATCTGGAGAATGGAGTGTGCCAAATGCACACCCAAACCGTTAGCCATGGAAATTAAAAATTCCGGCACCATCATGTCCGGAGGAAGATCCTCAATCTGGAACCAGCACAGAATTTTGACAGTGGTCAAGGAGCTGGTAGACATACCCGGGATATAATACTGATATAAAACATACGCATCACCAAGAGTATCAACCCCCCGACTCACCAATTGGCGAACGGAGGATTCAGCTTCAAACATAATAATGAAGAAATTATTAGGTAGGAATTTCAAAGATTGAAACCTGGGCAGACCAAGCCGCTTCAAATGCCCAGCGAGCCATGCACTGAACCTCCAAGTATCCAAAATGTAGCCTGTAAAAACTCCCAATACCGCAAAAGACACCAAATTCTCGATTGTCTGAACATGACGCTCATGGTTGATATCCAGGGATTCTCCAAAAGCAACGCGTTCAGGTCATTAGAGTGATGCTCATCCACAAATTTGAGAGCTTCTTCAACACGGGCTGCCTTATGCTCCGGAGCCTTCCTCTTGATCCAATTCGAGAAGCCCGGTCGTGTGACTCGGGCGATTGTGTGCCTGCCTCTACAAGAGGAGTGCACAGGGTTTGGGGCAGCAACCCTAGCATCCCTGGCAGCCTAGGACGCATCCACAGCGACCCCGGGTGAAGACACATCCCTGCCCTCAGCGACTCGTATTGCCTGAGCGTGCTGCCCACCCACACTTGCAGACCTTCCACCTGGAACCCCCGCTGCAGATTCACCATCCACAGCCATAGGTACAGCAGCGGCCTCCTTTCTTGCAGCCAATCCGGCCTTTGCTTGCTCCCTTGTGGCCAAACCGGCCACCCCAACTGCTGGGCTTACAACACCTTCTTTCCTGGCAGCCAAACCTGCCCCCCTCCCCCCCCCCCCCCCCCCCCCCCCCCCCCCACTGAGGCAGAAGGGATTACAGAGTCTGTCTCCAATGGAGGCATGCTTGCAGGCTAGACGAGTGGGGTTTCCAAAACAAATTCAAGATGTATCAACATACCGGTCTGTCGAAGGACTTTCAATCAAAACCTTCATCGCCTCCAGCATAACTCGATCTGCCTTGTTTCCAAACCCAAGCCCAGCCACATCACCTTGCACAGATTCCACGCTATCTGCACACCGGCCTGGCTGTGAACCAGCATGCAAATCCACCCCATCTCGCATCTCCTTCAGCGAATCCGGCCCAGCTTCCACGCCATCCGATGAGACTTGAATCTGCTGCAGTGCTCCCATACCCTGGGAGAGGCCACCAGCCACCCAGCTGGAATTGCAAATCCGCCCTCCTGGACTGGCACCACCGCTGCCTTGGAGGCCTGCATACCACCACCAGGGGCTTTTCGCCTTGCCATCTCCTTGGGTTTCAAACCCAGAGCATGGAGATCCAGTGCTCCAGCAGCCTTAGGCTGCGAATCTGATCGCGCAGGAGCCATCTGAGATGAGCTTCTTGTTCACCAACCGACTACAGCGACCGCCTTAGCTTCTCTCACCTGCGCCATCGTCCCTTTCATCATCCTTAAAATTATTGACATCAGTGGCTTTTCTTTGACTAGGTTGCAAGCAACTGGCCTAGCATGATGACACTTGAAAGTGGATGATGCCAGCAAAAACATATTTAAATCAGCAAGTTGAAGACGCAAATTCATAGCAGGTGAAAGTAGAGTTTCTATGACATATTCTCTGCTTGATGGGTTTGTTTTTTGCACATCTCTTTGCACATGTTTCTTTTGTTAATGTATTCTGTATATAAATCCATTGTGGCTGATTTATGTATTACATGAGTGCTATTTGAGGACGCATGTCTGTCACACATCACGAACTATCTATGCAGATTCATTTGCAAATTACTTTATGAATTCTGAAAAGCATCTTATCCGGTGAGATGAGCTCATGATTATTATTTGTCAGATGTATTTTTTCTTTCAATTTGGCATAGATAGCTAGGTTGCATGCATGAACTTACCTCTTATTAGAGCCTTGGGACTAGAAAATGGATGTGAAATGATGCTCAATTATACCTGTCTATCTCTGCCTCATATTTGGCTCAAGTAATTTCCTTTTGTGTGCAATGTCTTTGTCAAAGTAAATAAACTCATTTTCCTACTTGAAAAATGGGCATTTCAAATGTATGATGCTGAGTTAGATGCATGCATAGTAGAAAAGGGCCATAAGTGCTGTTGATGTTTGTGTTAGCAAAAGATTTACAACAGTAACACGTCCAAACCACTAGCCAACAGTGATGAGTTTTAGCTAAATTCTCCAACCATGCTAGAAAAACTCAAATTGAATTCTCTAACTAAGCTTTGCTTTCGTGTATTGCTTGAGAGTTTGATCATCTCAGTCAAAATAATAAATCTGACAATTACATGACATTGCCATCGTATAATAATAGAAATGCATTTATTAAGTACTTATTGCACATTTAAGGTTCTTTTTCATCCATACCTATGGTAAGTCAGCGGTCATTTGTTGGTTGTTCTACATATTGAAACACTGCCTTTTATTTTGTGGTTGTATAATAATGCAAATGCTTTTATTGAAGGTTCTTTTCCATTCAATTGTGCCAATTCCCTGCACCCTTACAGCTGATAATGGCTTCAAATAGGGCTTGCATTATCCATACTCATGGTAAGACTACTCATTTGATAGTTGTTGCAGATGATAGTAATTATATCGAAAGATTGGGTTTTATTTTGTGGTTTTTTTTGCAGCATAACTATTCTCGAAAATCTCTCTCATATGCAGACATCCAGGTATGTTCTGTCTGCTACCTTTTCAACCTTTCCCATTATAGTGAATGATGTATCTATTCAGCATTAGTCGTCAATGCTTGCAATTGAGTATGCAATAATTTAAATTAAAATACCATGTGAGATGCATTACTTTGCAAGTAGCATCTTATTATCACAACAATTCACTCCCCCACATAAGACCACTGCAATTGAATTCAACTTCCTGATAATAGCATTTGAATATGATTTAAAAGAGGACCGATTGCATTTTAACAGTCATTGAAAACATGTATATACAAGGATTGGGTTATCTAGGAATTAGAGACTTCTTTGGCGATCATTTCATCTTGATGCTTGGGAACTTGCTTATAGTCCACATTCCTGAACAAGGCACAACGAACTTTATTGTTTGACTTCATGCTCAATATTTGTTACATCACATATTGCACATTTGATAGAGGCACATTTATTGAGTATTCTGGAGTCTTTCTTCAGCTCTGAAGTTTTTGGTCATGGTGAATATCATGGTGAATGTAGATTTTCAGAGAATGCTTAAACCAATCTTTATTTGTTGGTTAAATAGATAGGACTATGATCATGTCATGTCGACAAAGGGGCAGTTTTCAAATTTCTGGGAACCTCTGGTCAAATTATCTTACTAGATTGTTTGCCATATAGGTTTTACAATCATTGATGTTCTTTGGACGATATTCAAAATTTGTGTTCTTCTTAATGCACGATTCGACTAGCTATGTAACTCTTATTAGAAGATAAGGCACAATAACCCCCAGGCTTTCCAAGGTTATGTCTTTGAATGCAGCAAATAGGTCTGCATTTCACAGGTCTGCATTTCAAACTCAAGGATATTAAGGATGCCCAACACTTTTTGAGGTTATGTCTTCGAATGCAACAAACAGGTCTGCATCTCAAACTTAAGGATGCATAGTGGATATGCTCAATCTTAGAATTTTGACACTAGAATATGTTACGCAATCATTGCGGGGACAGAACAATGCCTTAATAGGATGCTGGGGCCCTAAGTCCATTGCAATAAGGTGTCTATGTTTGAGAATTATATTATTCAACCAGCTCCTTGAATTTATTAGAGATGTGGATCTAACATGGCAGAAAAGTAGATGTAGATCTAACATGGCATAAGAGGCAAATTCTTATTTCTATATATTAAAAGATAACATGTGTTTTGCAAATGAGTTTTTTTATGCCAGTATGCTGCCTCTACAATTATCTCATTAGGTGGGCGTGCTGGTAGAAAATAGCTATCTGAAATAGTATCCAAATTAAATGTGTTTTTTATTGGTAAACTTTTATCGTGTTACACATTACAACCAATAAAAGCAGTTCAAAGTTATCATTCTTCTTAGGTTCATATATAAAATTTGTTATCATTCTTCTTAGGTTCATATATAAAATCTGTTAAAGAATTTTATATTCAGGTATATAAAAATCGAACATAAATATTTGGCTTTTTAGTAGGTACGCAAGCATACAATGGAGCATGATCCTTTATCCACTTTCGTGCATATCTTGGTGTTAGAATTTTTTACCTAGTACATAGAAGTTATTATTGGTTGTTCCCATATGGTTTTGCAAAATAGCACAACAATTAATAGAAATATTCTAAGCCTCACCTTTGGATACAAATCGTAATAGTTATAAGAGGTCATTACTCTAGCCAGCCCATTGCCCTCTTTCTTTTTACATTTATGAAATAATCACATTGGATTGCACTCAATATTTCAAGATCAAAATTACACTTCGTCTCACATCTAAGTGAATCCTACGCAACCACAATTCAAACAATCAACTACTTTACAAACATCTATAAGGTACCATTCCATCCCATAAAGCATCGACTTAGAATTTAGAGTTCATTGTGCATACCTTGGGTCTTCTCTCTTCACAATACGTAATAGCTAATATCATGTTTATATGGCAAATTCCAACTTAAATTATGGTATACCTTAAAGTCTTTAATTTATTCATTCTATCAAAGCATCATCTATTCATATCCCACTCAAATGCCTTGGATTAAGCCAAGAAGCTTGAGAGGTCATCAATATCATAATTGGAAGCTCATACAACCTATCTTTACTAGAAAATTCCAATAATTGATAAGTGCGGATATGTAGTTGCTATGCTATTCCTAAAAAAGTTGCCACAACACTTTGAATCACTGCATTTGTTAAAGTTTCATGTTTATTATATTCCAATATGAAGAACAACTTTCCATGGACCATTTCTCCTAAAAGGCTCATTTATATCACAGTTATACTCTTTTCTTAACATATAATCATGGCCAACATACTACATATGCTCTAGAATGCCCGCAATCGAGCACCCTGATATAGGACCAACAAACAAGTTAACATAAACAGTACTTATATGCCATTCCCTACATAACATATTGTAGCTAAAGCCCGGCAACGCCGGGCACCGTTACTAGTATGCAAGAAAATAAGTCAGGTTCCTGTTTCATTGGTGTACATTAGTTCATGATCAAACTCTAAATACGGATCTCCACATGGCGCACATCACCAAGGGCCTAATGTTAAACGTTTTTTGGATGCTCCCGTGATATCTTCACTTCTCCTACAAATTATCTTAGTCGGTGTGAAAGTGAAATGCACGTCCAAGTTATTGATTTGAACTGGCCATGATGTCTCACGACTATCAACCACGTGAGACAGCTCATTCCGAAGATAGGCTCATACAATGCAATCAGATACTGCCTCAGCATGCCACGATTTGTACACCCTAAAGTGCACTCCCTTACATGTTCCAACACATGCGAGTTATCTCCCTCGTAAAATGCCAATTCGCCAGTTCACCGTGTCACTTGACATCTGATAGAAGAAACAAACAATTGGAGGTTAGTCAGAAGCACTGCATTAACCAATAGGCAGATACATATACTCCATCCTCCACTTACCTCTCTCGCAACACATCCACGGAGACGACGTTCCCTTGGGTAGACTTGAGCAAATAGGAAGTCATTAATAAGTTGCATGAAGCGCTCCAACTTGACAACTTCATCGGTACAAAATATTTTTTTGACCTTTGCTATGAGCGCCTCAATTTCCACACTTGCTACCCCATGCACATGAGCATGGTATTTTTGTTCCCAATGACACCATGACCCAAGAGCACGCATGACAAAAGTGACGTTGTTGACGTGATACTTCTTGTCACCCTTCAAACATTCGGCGACATGGTGACCAAGGACATACCACGACACTAAACTACCCACCATCTACATGCATGGCGAAGCAAATAAGTAAGATAAAAACAAAACAAATTAGAACAAATCAATGCCAACAAAGAGAAATTAGAAGTAGAGATTTTAAGTTTAGACTCACACTTAGAGGAGTTCTTTGTGTATAATATTTGTTGTATATTTTGATCTGTCGACGTTTGCAGGAACATCTCCATTCTTTGATATAATGAGTACCTTTATGCCTTGGATTCCATAGAGTTGTCCGTGACTAAATACTGGATTTGGCAAATATAAACCAATCATTTTCATTGTTTGCCCCTAGGATTTGTTGATTGCCATGCCAAAAGCTGGTCACATCGCGGAAATTGCATGCGGTACCAAGGGAATTCGAAATATGAAGACTCTATTTCCAATATTCCTTCCAGTGACAATTTCGACATCTATAGCACGTCTTCCCAATGCACATATAATGAGGCGAGTGCACGTCTTCCCTAGGATGGGTCCTATGACACAATCAAGTGTGAAGTGGTGTTCTCATTGAGCTTTGTAAAATCTATGAGTACAAACTGATTCCCTACTAGGAGGTATGAAAATTTGAAGACATTGATAAACATGCTCCGAAACTAGACAATCGTCGAGGGCACAATGAAAAATGAGGAAAATGTAATCCATCCGTTGCTTAAATGAAGCAAATGTGAGAAAAACTCGGCATGGCGATGTGGCCTCCAGGATGGTATTTATTATTCATTTTTCTTGGCATGGCACTGTAGCCTCCGAGGCAGTACTAATCGGATGTTTCTTGCGATGATTATTTTGCAACGATTGGTCGACTTCGTTTTTTTTCTCAAATGATTTTGATCAACGCGGTAAATAACAGATACGTTTATGTTAAACGTCCGATATCTACAGCACTCGTGATTTTGACCTCAAATGTTGAATTGTATATGTAAATAGTACGTTGTCTTTATTTTTGTGATACTTTTACTGAAATGATTTTATGGCGAGGCATTGCATGACTTTAGCAACTTATAGGAATTTGTGTTGTTATGTGAAAGCAACAATAGTTATAGTTGAAGTAGTATGCCCCTCCTTGGTTTGGAGGGAGATAGTAGCCTTTAGCACTACCTATGATTTTATTTTGATTTAATAGGTCTTGATGGTAGTGGAGAAATTCAGTATGGCAAAGTAGATATGAATTATCATTGTGTCCCATTTGCAAAATTTGAAAGGGGATTGGCATATCAATGAAAAAACGGAGATGCTAGAATTTGGTTTTGTTGTCTATTTATTTCGTGTACCTAGATATGTCTACTGCACCCAACTACAAAATCATGTTTTTTTTAGAATTCAGGTCACTTTGCATTCTCATGAGGACTCGCAACATGTATCCAAACCATTTGCAAAATTTGAATGGGGATTGGCATATGAATGAAAAAACGAAGATGCTAGAATTTGGTTTTGTTGTCTATTTATTTCCTGTACCTAGATATGTCTACTGCACTCAACTACATAGTCATGTTTTTTTAGGATTCAGGTTGCTCTGCATTGTTCAACCTCTCTCAAATGTTACAATGAGGTTTTTTGTACTGAGCCTCCGAGCCTTGTTATGCATTTGATGCCATATTGCGCTCTTAAGGCGCCTAACTCCTTGATGTGGCATTTCTTTTTCAGCTTTCATGTTTGCAGGTCCTTGAGGGTGCCTTGCCATCACGTTATCAGAGCATTTTTGGGTTGATGCACGCTAGCGGTCGAGCTTCAACCTCTGGGCACTTCAATTTGTCATCTTCGGAAAACCGCAAGGGCGGGGTTTTTTTATCCAGATGAGAAGATGCCGCCAAAATGAATAATAATAAATAGTGTCTCAGAGGATACAGTGCCATGCCAAAAGAAATGAATAATAAACGATGTCTCGGAGGCCATATTGCCATGCTGAGAAAAATGTATAATAATAAATACTTCACGGAGGCTACAGTGCCACGCCGAGAAGAAGTAAGAGTATACAAGCAATAGAAGGCCATTGGGCCACAACATCAAACGAAACAAAATGCAGTAATAGACTATCCGAAAAAATCTCAAAATACGATGATGAGCTGAAGAATGAAGGGTGGCAAAAAACTTGTGGAGCCAAAGAGCAAAAATGAAAGGAGTTCAAGAGAAGGAAAAATGCCTCGAAGGCTACAATACCACGCGGAGAAAAAATCAAACTACACAAGATATAGACAAAAAGGTACAAAAAATAGGTGGCCACTGGGCCACATCCTCAAATGCACACATCCCAGCAAGAAACCATCCGAAAAACAACAGAAAAATGGCAACAAGCTGAAGAAGGAAGAGGGGGGCGGGAAACATGTGGAGCCAAAGAGCAGAAATGAAAGGAGCTCAAGAGAATGCCGATTGAAGGAAATGAAAGAAGAGGCAGTATAAATAGGAGATGTGAAAAATATGACGAGAGTATGCCGTTCCCATCCAAGGAATGTCGGTTCTATTGCAACAATAGAACCGTGGCATTGTAGAGCCCCTTACGGGTAGAAACAGACCTCGCCAACATGATAATCATGCCAACCTTCAATGTCAATTGATGTGGAGGCAGGAGTTTGCGCATTCAAAAATTCGGTACGATAAACTCTTGCATCATTCTCATTAACAGCTCGATCAACACTGTAATAATCATCGGGTGTAGCAGGCAACCACTTTGTCATCCTCGTGTTTACTTCGTCTACATCCTCATTTAGTGGCGTAAGGATTGCCCTTTCCACCCAATAGCACACACTTTTATGATTTGTGGAAACATTAGGGAATGCCAGGGCTAGCAAGTCATTTAAGTCCTGCGACTTAACCCAAATCTCTTCTGGAAGACATATTACATCTGATCCAATGTTAGAAAATGTGGTTTCAAGTCCATCTCCAACGCGTTGGAGATAGTCATCAAACGCCTTTTGCTCTTCGACATCTCTTTCCACATTGTTCATTACTCGCATATTTTTGTTAAGCTTATGTTCCTCGACATGATCCCATATGTAAGAGTACTTCAACGAAGCTTGCACAAGTTGGGATCGATTTCCTCATGGAACCACAGGTGGAACTTGGTAAAAATCTCCTCCTAAAACAACAATGAGTCCCCCAAATAATTTGTCACACGACATCACATAACGAAGCATTCTGTCCAGTGTTTCAAAAACATGTTTATGCATCATTGGGACCTCATCCCATATAATCATGCGAGTCGCTCTTATCAATTTTTCCAACTCGGACTGCTTGAGAATATTGCAAGTTGATGTCTCATCTACGTTTATTGGTATCTTGAACCTTGAATGTGCAGTCCGACCACCCTTCAATATGGTGGATGCAATTCTTGAAGAAGCAACAACAAGTGCAATGATACCTTTGGCACGAACATAAGACAACATGGCGTTAAAAAGGAAACTCTTTCCCGAGCCGCCTGCACTCTAAACGAAAAAAAACCTTTCCTTTTTCCAATAACACATGCTCATCGATCACACAGTCAAAGATAACATGTTGGTCATAATATAGGCGGTCCACATCTTCTTGCACCTTGCCATGTCTTCCTGAAACACCTCATCCCGAAATATCATATATGGATTTGCACGCTCGGGAAGAACGAACTCGAATTCCCTCAAAGATCATCCGGCAGAGTTCATATAATCTTCAATGTCTAGAAATGCCATGTCAAAAAACCGATCACACACTTACACACTTTGATCCTTTGCAACCCTGCGTGCCTCATGCAAGAAGTCATCGACCATAGAAAGTTTGACTTCTTCCTATAGTTGTAGCGGGTTCGATGGTTCGCAATTTAGAAGGATCATGGTAAACATGTGCCAATTGTGGTGGCATGCCCCATGCTGCTACTTCCTAAAGAGATTCGAATCATTCTGTGTCATCTCCACGATGAATGCATGCTTCTTTATATGTTGCACACAACTCCCCATCGAAAGAGCGTAAATTTTCAAAACTAATTGCACTTGTCACGTGGGTCAATAGGAGTCGTAGATAGTATCGCTCTCCTTCTGAAGGATTAACGAAGTACATGCGTCCAATAGTTGGAAACTTCCGATTCACGAATCGAACCTGAATTTTCTACTGGGTTTATCATAGGCAAACTTCTTAGGAAAATCATGGTAGAGCAATTGAGTAGCCTCTCTATCTCTAGATGCATTCATCTCGATAAATACTGTCAATGTTGTCCCATTATTTTTGCTTCTTATAGTATCCATGTTCATACCTTCTCGATAATATACATCTTGTTGCATTGGGAGATGCACAACCAATCTAGTGACATGAGGAAACTGTTGTTGTATATGACAGAATTCTCCATGTTGCCTCAGAAGCTGAGAAGTAGCGTGCATTCAAGAATTGCTCAACCTCGTCATGGTTTGTGGTGGGTGCTCTGCTAGTCGATGCATCATCACTTACGAAGTACGATGTCAGCCATGGATTATATGACATGACCCATCTGTTGTCTAGATTTATATCACCTTTTTTCACTTTCCGACCATCGTCCCTTCTCCTGTACAACGGATATCCATCAACAACTGTCGTCTCATCTAAAAATGCACGTGGATAACGCTTTATGCACTTACCATCTTGCATGCATGGAGCGTTCGGATATCCAGTACCACCTGGTCCATGCATCATATTCGTGTGACCACCTCATACAGTTCAGGATATGCATCCTCTTCGGGTATTTCAGCACAAATGATTTGATCAATTTCCTCAGTTGTGAATGGCTTGTCGGCTTGATCCAACATAGTTAACAAATGTACATGTGACAAGCCTCTCTTTTGAAACTCAATAACATAGATTTTTGCTGTTATGCAGCCGAATATACCATGATTAGTTATAAGATCTATCAGCTCCTTTACTTTCATATGGAATATTCTAGCCGCTAACTCTGGTCGATCACTTGGTGATTGGCCATATAATAACTCCCTCTTAATCTTTTTCCAATTTTCATTTTTCGTCATGGTTATAAAGAGGTCCGGCTTTCCAAGTTCACGAACAATTGACATGGCATCTTGATATCGTTGGGTCATGTACCTTGGACTTCCCACATGTGAGGATGGTAACACGACTTTTTGACCAATAGCACCTGTATCATCTCCTTCA
The DNA here is from genome assembly GCA_011763485.2 of Isoetes engelmannii. NCBI lineage: Eukaryota > Viridiplantae > Streptophyta > Lycopodiopsida > Isoetales > Isoetaceae > Isoetes > Isoetes engelmannii. The sequence goes on from JAANSK020112018.1 coordinate 12,826, forward strand.
AACTCTATAATACCCTGCAACATGTCTTTGCGAATGGTGTGTTCATTCATTTGGATGAATTGTAGCCTTTCTTGTTCCATCTTCGCAAACATATCACAAATATATTCTTGAAACAATCGGCCAGCCATGTGAAGGGGAGATGCATGTCCATGATGCATGAATAGATGATATCGTAGTACTCTCCACAACGATATAACCATTGTTCAATATTTTCAGATACTGTTGCTCCTCATCTCATTAGCCGATCGACCTGCAAGCATGAAAACCTCGCCACTGTCTTTATCTTTGTTCCTAAAAAGCTCGACGCAACAGATTCATGGATAGGTTGCTTAGGAGTTGTCTTCGTCCTCGGCATTGTGTGACAAAAAACGAAAGGGGAGCTTCGACAATGATGTGAAACTCGACCTGGACCTGTCCAATCAAACCAATAAATTGCATCCATATTTTATAGTTATTACCTTGTGTGGCTTTCAGCATTTTTTCTATTACAGTTATGCATATCATAGTCTTCTATAGTTGTCCTTGTAAGACTAGTAGTTATATTTATAGCCTTACCCATAGTACTACATGCATTCATATAAACAAAATCAAATGTTGATTTTGCATGAGCATGTAGACTTAGAAAGAAGGAGACTTTTCATTTTATGGCCTGCTATATATTTTTTCTGGCAGGAAATCGTGACTTCTACCGATATAGACCATCAGCATGGGTTCCCACTTCATGTTGTGCTCATCATTATTCGAGGTCGATTTCATCTTAGACAAGTCCCACATATTCGATTCATACTCATGGCCAGCGACAAAAAATGTTGCAGCATTGTAGAATGCATGCCCGGACACATCATTTTTCCTTAAACAATAAGTTCTAATGCAGGTTTTGTCTTTCTTTTGTAATAATGATTCATTGTCATGTCGGCCTGCTTTGGCAGGACGTGACCTCGGATTTCTACATAATGCTTAAGATTCGAGAATAAGGTATGCCTTCGAAGACTATTAATTGCAGCAGAAAATACTCTTAGAGGTCTTATATGATCTTCACATGGGCCAGAGCATCATGTGCAGTGGCTTACATGTTCATAACCATTCAATCGCAGTTCAAAGAAAACCAGTTCTTGCCCTTGTCAATGCATGACATAATATAGAAAAGTTCGTGAGAACAAATGGATGCATATTTTAAGGATAACTTGTGTTATTGCGGGGATGTTTCTGAGACACTTTGAAATAAAAATCTATTGCATGACTCAAGGGACCCTAAAGTTTAACTTATATCAAAGACCATTACGTTGCAACTTAAATTCCACGATGCCATAGTGTATTTTTCCAAATTTTTGTATGAATAAGAGCCCGACCATGTTCTTTAGTTATATGTTGTTTTTTGCATTTTCATCAAACTGTAATACTATTCCTTCATATAAGTTCTACATTTACCAACATCTTGCAATTGGATTTTATGACAATTTGCTGATATATGGGGCTCTGTTGTGGCCTTACCTTCTTTATGATACTATATACAATTACCTCTTCAGGTGGAATGGTCATGTAGCTCCTCTCTTTAGGTTCCTTATGTATTAGCAGTAAATCGTTTTTGTTAAATACTTATGAACACCTATCCATAAGTAGTTCATCCTAATTTCTTGGTGTCATGGATTTGCACGTTTATGAACATCTATTGAAATCTCATGTTCTTCATTCTATTATTTCCTTTCAGTCATTGACATCCCAGCCTTCGACTCCACTTTAAATATTATTACTATGACTTGTGGCAGGTTCATGTGCAGCTAGTTACCCTTTGCGTGGAGTTCTTACATCTGCAACATCTTGTGACATGCAAATTGACTGCCATCTTTGCCATGCTTTCACATAATTTTCCTCTTAAATTATAATCCACATCTATGTTCTAAATCATTTTATTGAATAACGGTTTTGCTCCAGAATGAACAACCACATTCTTCCTCGAATTATGTTAACATAACAATCATTTTCGTGCTTCATGACTCCGTATGTCGGGCAATCCTTTGATGCTTTTGCATCTTGTTGTATTGACTCCCATAACCCGGTTGGGTTTCTGTGGATGTTAAAATTCTATTCTATTCTATTCTCACATATCATATTAATTGCAAAACCATGCACGATAAAGACAGTTACTTAGTTGTTTACTCGAACACGAACTACCATTGTCTACACAAGAATATTTCACATTTCTGTCTGCTTTTGGACAATCTACCACATTTGGAGGTTCAAAAATTTTAAGCATAGAGATTAGCATTACAACTTCTCATAACTTACATCATTCCGATTTAACAGAATCTCGATATAACAATGTTTTTGCCTGCACCACATATTGGGAACTAAATGCTCTTAACAATTGTCCAAATCTTCAAATTTGTTGTGAGGAATGTGCCAAATTTATCTGCTTACGTTACATGCAACCACTTCTAAATCGGGACTTACCAAATACTAAATGTTGTCGAGAAAACTTTGTGTATTCTATCTCAATGCATTACATTAGTATTACTATATTAGTATTGTGTCGATAGCTATTTCAAAAATGCATCAACGAGTCCTCTGATGAGCAACCCATTAGTATTACTATATTAGTATTGTGTCGATAGCTATTTCAAAAATGCATCAATGGGTCCTCTAACGGGCAACCCATTGATGCGTTAGCATCTTGTTTAACTAATTCACGTACACGAAATATAAAAAAAGTAAACAAATTCACGTATGTGAGCTCTGATAATTCGCGTACACGGTTAAAAACATCTGCATATGCAAACTTGATAATTCGCATATGCTACCGCATTATCAGAGCTCCTGTACACAATTTTTTTAAAGTGTGCATATACAAACTTTTCTAATGCGCATACGCAGATTTTTTTTTTTTTTTTGAAGAACTTATCTCAATAAATTAAAAGAATATCAAGAATACAACGCGAGTAAGGAGAAAAAAAGACTGCCCCGAAGGGGCAGCGATACCCCACCACTCCAACATCATCTCAACTACTACTGAACAAAACCTCCAT
>JAANSK020112129.1:0-15847 GCA_011763485.2 Isoetes engelmannii
GAGAGCTTTTGGAGGGCGCTGACAAATCTGTTGCAGCATAGATCCTTTTATTAAAATGTCTTGATGCATTTCAGTTGATTCTTTGTCCCATGGCCCGCGGGTCTTTGTTGGACGTTAATATACATTACATTACATTACAAGGCAACATGTAACTTACAAGAAGAACACGTAATCTGCTTAGAAATATCAAGAAGATCACATCCTATCCACATGCGTCTATGTCTAGTATGCATGAACCGTTTGACTACACAACATTTAGAAAGGAAAGGTTTCTTCCAGGAAAGATATCGAAAAACAATAAGCCTATGAGGTACCTGCAAGAGTGAGTAATGGCATGCAAGCCAGAAGTAGAGTACCCGCTGCACTTGTGAAGCATAAGAACTTGCAAAAAATGTTTAAAGCTATTGGTCAGAAGCTGCAAATCGTCATCTAGAATCTCTGCACGTCTGAAATGAAGACAGGTCATGAAATGGTAAGCACTTCGAATCTCTTGAACCCAAGGCTTTGGATATCCACCCCATTTCTCTGGTAGAAGCTTGCAGTCATATACTTTAGGTTTTCCCTTTAACTTTAGGCGTCTTAAATTCGGAAATCGCCTGGTTAGCATCCATGGATGAATAGAGTAACAGCTAGCAACATGGACATGGGATCTGGCGAAGCCCTTGATTCTGTACCACTGCTTAGTAATACAGACTATAGATATCCTATTGCGATCTACTGAGTTCTTGTGGTTTATCCAGATACCCAAAAATAGTTTCCAGTAATGCTTCAGAAAGAAGACGAATTCCTTAGTCTCTGAGGACTGTTTTCCATATCTGTCCAATACCGAGCATAAGTACGCAGATTATGGCCACTAGAGACCATCAACTTCAATGCCATTTCTTTCTCTTCATGCAACTAACCCAATGCCGGCCCCTAAACCGGAGTAGTTCGCCCACAATTTTGCTGCACTAAATTGTAACAGGTTTACCTTAAATAAAAAACGCAGCAAGCAGACGACTTTACATCAGAGGAACGAATTTGCCATCAGAGGATACTTAGCTTCGAAGGCAAGCAAAGATTTATCACAGCTAATTCACAGCCCATCTAGGCCGTGGCTTTTGCCCGACCACAAAATCGTCCAAGACACTCGTCGATTTTTTTCCTGAAAGGGCCTTACGAACACCGTGCACCAACGTGTCGACATTTGAGAACGGAATAAAGGAATAGAATCTTCCATATATGAATTACATATAAGAGATAGTTTAGTAATGGGAACCTTAAAAATCCATTGCCCCGAGGTCACGTGTTCCAAGTACGACCAACGGTTCCTGTGGTACAGACCTTAAACCCGCCATATGTACTCGACAATCACATGCAAAGCAGCTCCTAGCATATTGTGGCTGGGTAGTGGATTAGCTTCCATGTGATATATAGAATGTACTCGTGATGTGATGATGAATAAAATGACGTCCTTCAGTGGAAAAAAAAAAAATAAAATGTTTTATAGTATGTAGCTTTCGTTGATATTATTAGTTAATAAATAATCTTTATATTTCTCGCTACGGCTCTCTTGCTGCAATCCGCTACAATCCACATGTCATTTAACGTATACAATCCAGACAGAGGGAATGGGAAATATTTTCCACAGCAAACATTTCTTTGATATTTAATGCCTTTGTGATAATGCTAGCAGAATTATCTGTCATGATTTTTCAAGTTAAGGCCGAGAAGACCTCTGCTAATACACAGACCGAGTAGACCTCTACTAATACACGGACCTGTAGAAGCTGGCCTACGTAACATATAGGTTTTCAAAAGTTTATGGCTTGGTCTCCCTACATTATAAAGTTGTCTAACAAAATGGATCTCTCAATAGACTACCCTCCATTCCAATACCAGGTTCCAGCTTTCGATCTTGGCTTGGAGTGAACAAGGTGTATATGTTTCTTCAACATAATTAGAGCACATGCAAGCGGCATGCTCTGGAGGTATACATGTTTGTTCAACATAATTTAGAGCACGTGCAAGTGGTATGATTTAGAGACACAAGCTACATAATACATCCTAAATATCAGAATGACTTTATGTTTTCTCAGAGTGAGTAACAATATTACCTATATCTCAATGACAACACATTATAGGGCCTAATTTGCTCCACCCCGCATTTGGCCTATAATTTAAGGCAAAATAATATTTACGCCCTCGCCCTCTGCCTCAGCTAGCAACATAGCCTCAATATTATGTCGTACAGTGTGTGAGAGATTCTAGAGTTTCAGCCAATGAGGAGCTGACATCTGGCATTCATTCCAGGCAAGAATTACAATAGAGTTAAGGATTTTGGGTTCCGGGAAACTAACCTACATATCTGGTGGCTTTTCTTCAGTTTCTTTCTTAGTTGGAGCTCCGACGGCCTTTTTTTCAAGATTCGGAAAGATGCAAAAGACTCAACCCTCTTTTTCAAGGCAAAAGACTCAACCCTCTTTTTCAAGGCTTTTCTTCAGCCTATTCTTCAATTCAATTGGAGCTCCTGCAACTCCCTCCTTCAACCTATTCTTCAGCTCCCTCCACCTATTCTTCAATTGGAACTTCCCTTGATGTTGTGGAATGCCTAGTCTGACATTCCAGCATGAAAGGAGCAAGGGCAGAAATCGGGAGCGCCATTAGAGAGCAAGGGCAGAAACCATGCCCTGCTTTGGAATGCCATCCAAAGCACTCCCAGTTTCTGTCCTTGCTCCCTCCATGGTGGAATGCCATCCCAAATGGCATTCCACATTTCGTAACGTTAGTTTTGTATTGTCTAAATACACCATATATATTGCCCTTAATTGATAATTGAATAATATACATGCATCAATCACGAATTCTGCTTTTAGTTCCCTTCTTGAAGTTATTTTGCTATCTTAAGCGGTGCCCGTACTTTCTTGTACTTCATAAAATCGATAAAATTTGAACTTCATAGAACAATCATAAACCCCAATTATCAATATATTGTCGTAACATTGGAACATAATAATTAAAGCAATTAGATCCCCAATATGATTGGCATGACTCAGAACAATCTATGGAACATACGCCTGCATGCAAATTCTGTTTGTTCTGAAACAAAAAAAATGCCTGCAATGAGAAGCCTGCAAAACATGTAAAGCTACATCAGGATTTCTTCCCAACTCCATGGAGGTTCTTCAACGAAGATAGCCTGTGATATACATAATCCAACATAAGCGCACGCCAACCGTCCAAATCACCTGTACATAAAATTCACATTAGCTTGAGAACCCACCTCACACTAGGTAGCAGGATACCTGGACCTGCACAAGACTCATAAGCAAAGTAAGAATGATCCATCAATCATATCTGACTAAAAGAATCAGCAGATGCAAGGCAGACAGTCGGGGGAACATATTGCTTTTAGACCCTAGACTTTAAATGCATATGCATAATGGCTGAAGAAGCTATAACAAGCAAAGGGCCATCTCCAAAACTGAATTTAAATTGCAGATAGCACACCATCATAAACCTGCACACCTGCAGAGTAGAATTACAGTGAGCTAAATGCTTACCGAGTGCCAGCATTCCTAAATCCTGGCACTTTAGACTCGTAAAACAAAGATGAAGCAAGTGACAAACCACGCATCATTTGTCAATCTTCTTGTTGTTGGTAATCATTATAAGGCCCATCTCCATTAGGAACACCGTTCAGCTCAGGCTGCTGTTGTTCTCGTTCTCTGTTCCACTGTTCAATTCGTGCTCTTCTTTCAGCACTTCCTTCACGACCTCCTTCACGACCTGGACTCCTATTACGGCGGCCACCTCCTGGACTACGGCTTCGACTATGACCCCTTCTCCGATTTCCAGGACTCCTGCTTCTTCTCCTGGGTCGCCTGTCATCACGATCATCATATCTCCTTTCATATCCACGCCCACCATGCCTATCTTCTCCACGTCCACCATGTCTTTCCTCTCCACGTCCACCATGCCTATCTTCAGAATGCCTTTCATCCCTGCGAGGGCTTCTGCTGCGGCTTCGGCTCCTGCTACGACTATGTCGTTTGTAACTCCCAAATAATTTTCTCCTAAGATCTCTGTAAAGATTCAAAGCGAGTGTACATGTCAGGACCATGCAACTGATTGAGCATATTAAAACAGAATCCAAACTTATAAATAATAGATAAACCTGCTGATCTTCTTCAAATGCATGAAATTGCAGTATCCACCCCGGTTACAAGTGTTTTCCTCATATTGCCGGCATGTTGCTTCACGAAAGTCCGTGACAGGAGAAAAATCTACTATGATTGGGCGACCTGAGAAACACATAAAAAATGTAAATTAGTTTATTATTAATTTAGAAACAATTCACGTCCCCAGATTCATTACTAGATCTATTACCTGCGTAGAACCGTCCAGCCAAAGCTTGCAAAGCAGCGGAAGCTTGTTCTTCTTCTCGAAATTGAACATACACATTACCAACCTACAAGAACACATTTCCATTATTAATTTCATTCCAATCAAAACTCAATATACACGTCCATGTAACACTGTGTGCAATGACTGATACAAAAGCAGATCTCAACCGTAGACCTACGTAGAAGACTTATATGACATACCATGTGATCTGCAAGATTGTCACAAACATTCAAACTTTCAAGCTCCCCATATTTACTTAGCTCTTCAAACATGTCTTCGTAGAAGTCCTGCCAAAAACAAGATTATCAATATTGGATACGGAACAAACCAAAATGCATTAGATGTGTGAATTAAGTTGTACCTCAAAGTGTTCCTGAATTTTACGTGGGTCCATATTCTGTCCTTGAATATCCATACCCGGTGTAGCCATATCAGGTCTTTGGTACATGTTAGAAAGCAGAAGAGTGGGACTAATTGTTGGCCTGTTGTGCAAACGAGAACAGCGGTCGCCGTGTCGACATGCTCCTATTTTAAAATAAAAAGGGCAATTGACACGGTCTTTCTCTGTTCCAAATATAGAGGCCAAGTGTTCTGCCATTGCTTAAGCCTGCCCAAAGAGAAGAAAAGAACGTTAGACAATAACCATAGCCAGGCAAGTAACGCAAAAAATATAAACTGATCTAAGCCATTCACAAGATCAGAGACTCAGCCTAAACGTATATTAACTTCAAAAGAATATGAGCAAGTAAAGATTCCAAAAAACACAGCAAGATCAATATACTACTGTGAATGAATCAAAGCTCCAACAGATCACAAAGACGTAGCGCCTATGGAAGTAAGAAAAAAAAAAAAGAATACCGATAAGCGACGGTAAGCGACGGCTAGATCGGCTACTGTGGCGGTTTTGGACACAAGAAGCGAGCTTCTGGATTCTTCTTGCTAGTTTGTAAAGAGATAGGAGTCCGGCCGGTAGAAAATAAGGTAGCCGAATCCGCCAGAGCTCCGCCAAGCTTCTGCGCAAAATTTCTGGAAAACCGCCGTTTTGCTCAAGGCGAGAAGCCCTAAACTGAGAAAAAAAGGGCCCTAAATTTGACGGGTGCAATAAAATAGAACACTCGAGAACGGCCGAGATTTGGACGAATTGTTTCACGGCTCTGATCTGAGTAAACTACCAAATTTCCAGGGGGGTTTCTTTTTGGATGGTTGCGATGTGGGTTGGTGGGAATATTCCAAGTATCTTAAAAAGTCCCATTTTCTCTTATAGGAATGTACATAAAATTGCTGCTTCTTCTTCTTATAGAAAGGTACATGAGAGAGACGGATAACACCCCTAGAACGAGGGTGTTATGCCCTATTATAACAATCGAGGGCGGAGGCCCGAGATTGTTTATAGTGGGGCATAAACACCCGAGTTCTAGGGTGTTATCCTCCTTAACAAACTAGGCCCGAGAGGTTTATGGAGGAATTATAGTGGTTTTATGGTGATTTCATAACAAGCTAGGTGTTTATGGCCATTTGGCATAACAAACTAGGTGTTTATGGGCCCTCAAGCGTGTTACTGGTGGGTAACACCACTGCAACCAACGGCTGAGATTCGATCTTAGCTATAAAACTCGAGGGCCAGTTCGTTAAGGAAATCTACCGGATATCTTACTGCCAATGCATTGGAGACTTTCATTCGAAAAATTTAGAGTTTTGCCAACTCTGCATCTACATATTGTTTTTACTCATCTTTATGGCCCTACGTTCATCCTTTATTATTGACCATTGGTCTGCCGAATATTATTGGTTCTATGCCAGATCAACAGCCTGTGAATTTTTGGTCAAAAGTTGTTGTGCCACTTCCAATGGTGCAAAATAGACCAATGGTGCCAGACAAATGAAAGAAATTGCTAAATTATGAAGCCAAAAAACAAGTGTTGCCAATGGTTCATCCGGAATAAACAGGGCTGGCTATGCCTTGCCCGAATTACTCTCCTGCTAGTGCAGGTCTTAGAGTTGGGTCGGGCTGAGCAGGGCATCAGTGCTCCTAGTGTTGGGTATAGAGTTGGGCCGGGGTGAGCAGGCCATCAGCGGTCCTAGTGCTCGCATAGAGCTGGGCGGCTGACACCTAGTTTAAAAAAGAACGAGACAGCTCTACAAAACACAGCTCGGGAAAACACAGTTTAGATGCCCACAGTGAAAGAAAGCTAGAGAATTCGAACCCTCCAAGCAAAATAACGGCTTCCCAGGCATATTGGTTTGCCCATGGCGTCTCTCTTTTAGAAACAAACCAAAAGAAAGATGATGCACGCCCCTGCTCTGCACAATCGGACCATACCCTCAATAAAATCAGAAGACTTGTGCTGCATATAGAAAGCACCGCCTGACCTTATCCAACCCTAGATATTCGGCCCAAAAAAACGCGAACCATACCTTCCTTCTTTCGAATCATGCCACAAACAAACCACAAAAACCACAAAATCAGAGCCCAGAAAAGGAAATTTGAGATTTGAACCAATTACGCTCCTCAAACATGGCCAAAACTACGGTTTTCAATACAATACAATACAATACCGGAATCATAGTCCTAATTGTCGCAACCATTGCGAATATACCCTCCCGCAATACAAAATGAATTATGCAAAGTTTATGGGATCTCATTGTTGCCTCTTGGACTCAACCAATTTCTAAAACTGCTCACTTTGCTTTCACATGGTGAAGGAGCAGCAAAGGAGCTTTTCGCCCTGCATCTTGGTTTAAAATTCCCATGACTTTCGCACCTATGCCTTTAGAAATAGCACCAAAGTTGTTAATTTGGTTTCAACAAATTTCTAGGATGGGTGGCCTGAATGTTGCCTGAAATGAAGGATGTCCTGATAGCTGAAGATTTATAGGATATTATTGAAGGAGAAAATGCAGATGAAGGTGATAGCAGTGCAACCAATCCTGATGGAAGCGCTGCCAGTGCAGGATGATCAGTCAATGCTGGATCGGGAGGAAGTAATACCAAATGGGCACACCAAGCAAGGTGCATCATTTCTAGTAAGATCAGTTCCAGTATCATGTTCAAGCTTAAGAACAAGACACCAAGAGAGATATGGGATTTCCTTATAAGGAATTATGAGGTAAAGAATTCATCTCAAATAGAAATGCTAGATCGAGAATTGAAGAGGCTGAAATTTAAGGAGGATGATAATCTGACTCATTTTTTCCAGAAATATAATAATATTGTGACTGACTTGGAAGCTGCAGGGACCCCTATAACCAGAGATTTTCATGTACTCTCTTTGTCTCGTGCATTTTTCAGAATTTGACCAACTTTCAATACTTGTAAGAAGTGTGGTCAGAACAAAGAAAGGGAGAGCTCATGATCCGGACTGAAATTGAACAGGGAAAAATTATTAGAGGAAAAGAAAAGGAAAGTGCTGAGATTCTTTTTGCAGGAAGGAAGAAGAGCCATGACAAGAGCAAACTTGGACCTTGCTTCATCTGTAAGGCGTATGGGTGTTAGTCCTGTGGACAGATCCACAGGCCTATACCTATTATGCAAGGAACCCACTACCACTAGGAACAAGGGTACGTCCACGTCCACGCCCGTGGACAGGACCAAGGACCGCTCCAAGAGACCAGCCACTACGGAGGGCACGCCGAGTAGTCCTCCGCCATCAAAGTCCACCAAGAGATCCAAGCGGTGATTCCGAGATTCCTGACCATTAGAGCTCCACCTCCCGCAGTTATGGCGCAGATTATGGAGCATATTTTGTCAACGCATATCAGGGAGCAGTTAGCTCCGCACCATTATGGGCCCAAGGCCGTTGTACTATATATACTATATGTTTAGAGCTAGGAGTTTAGACGAGTTAGCCCAATTTTTGGTTGCTTCTTGTTTCAGCACTCAACTTTGTTGCGAGCCTATTTGTAGCACTTTTTGTGCCTTTTATCAATAGAGCTGATTATCGACTCATCTCTGTTCTCAGTTTGTTTTCAGCTTTCTTGTTTTGCTCATCTTTATTAAAATCCCACGTGACACTTCATTTTGCAGGAGCTTCTGTTTGGCGCCATAGTCCTCAAGGAGGTCTGCCTTTCAGGAGTTCCCGGACCCAGACCCCAAACACTGTCGCCGATTGCCGGGTCTTAGTTCTCTTTTTCAAGATGTCTGTTCGACACTTTTCCACTGATGAACTGTTGGAATAATCTGCTGCACGCCTGGAATGCTAGCAGCGACGGGAAGCTGCTAGGGATCCCCATCTTTATGACTATGATCTTGAAGGAGCCCGTTTCAGATCAAGAAGCCATTTTGCACCACCGACGCCCAGAGGTGCTTCGCGCTCTAATTATCTTCCTTGTCATCATTGTTCTCAACCTCAGTCACCGGATCAGCAATATTCGACCTCCATGTTCGAGAATCCTCATGTTTCGATCCCCATTTCACACTCTCCCATTCCGTCCCGACCTGTTTCACCACGACAAGGGATGGGATTTGGCTCTTTTGTTTCTCAAGCGGTTCTGTTTCCGCATTTACAACCCCCTCCCTGCAATGTTTATGGAGTGGGTATGGAAAATCTGCACCTTGATGAGGAAGGAAATCCAATTCCACCACCTCCAGGGACTGTGCCACCACCAATCTCACTGGGCATTCCCGTTGGTGTTACCCTTCCTCCACTATGGGGTATCTCACTCGGTTACTCGGCTGGTCCATCCACTGCTCAGAATGTTCAACAGTCGTTACCCCCTCAAGGATTCTCTTTTGGCATGGCACCTCCTGCCACGGCCTTTAGTATGCCACCTGCTGCAACTGCATTTTCGGGTTCTGGCTCCACTAGTCACCACTTGAAGTTGAATTATCCTGGCAGTGCCAAAGGGAAACCCATGGAGTCTAGTGTTGAGGCCCATTGGAGGAATTTGAGGCACTGGCCATCCTCAATGGTCACGATACACCTCAGATCAAGTTTCACACTTTCTCCACTACACTAAAAGCTGCCCCGCATCAGTGGCTCATGGCCAACAAAAGTCACTGGAAGCAGGATTGGAACGCTATGAAGACAGCTTTCCTTGAGCATTATGGCTCCCAGGCTGATGAACAGCAACTGCCGAAAGACCTTAATGATCTTCAAAAGTCACCGACTGAGACATCACGGGACTTTGCCGACCGTATGCTGATCCTAGTGAGCAAACTCAAGGAGTATCCCACTAAGAGTCAAATTCTTGTTTGGTTTCTTCAAGGATTGCCTCCTTCCATTCGCCTTATGATGGAGTATTTACGTCCCACTTCACTGGAGTAAGCTATTGAATTAGTGAATCATTCTGTCAACATCACGACACGTAATGATTCCTTAATGCCTTCAGTCTTGGTTTCTCATAACTCTGTTGAACCACACCAGCAGCAAAGATCCCAGATCTGGTGTCACGTTTGCAAGTACCAAGGCCATCTGGCCAATGAATGTAACTCCCAGAGTGGACAGTTCTTTTGCAAACGCTGTAATTTGAACAATCATAATACGGACCAGTGCAATAAATCAAATCCCACGCCTTATCGGCATAAGATGGTTTATCAAGTTCAGACGACTCCGCAACATCAGAATCAACAACAAAGTCAGTCCAGTCAACAACCCTTTGATCCTTCCAAGTTGAAGTGCTATCAATGTCGAGAATTTGGTCACACTACTACTACTTGTCCACAATTTCCTCAAGTTCAAGTTCAACTTCCTGGCACTAATCAGATTGCTTCCGTTCGTCTCATGGCTTATCAGTTGTGGGTAGCTAATGGTAAACAGGGGGCACCCCCTCACAGCAGCAGACCCCCACGATACAGAAAGCAAGGCCAGAATCAGCAAGGACCACAACAAGTTGATCAACAAGCACAACAGGAGATTATGGATGCACTCCAGCCCACTCAGTCTTCCAATTGGGTTGGTATAGTGGCACGTCAAGCACATGACTCATGCCCTTATGCTATTCTTCATCAAGACACGCAGCCTTCGCTTGCGGTGGATGTTGTTCCCCACACTAAGATTGTTCACTTTGCTCCGATAAGGAAAAATTGATGCCTCACGTGATGCTCAAGCTCCGTGAGAGCATTCTCCGCCTGATGGAACAAGCTGAAGGACGTGCTCTTGCCAGTGTTCATGCCACTATCTGTGCTCAGCAACGTTCTGAAGCTGTCAGTGAACCTGGTCCCTCTTCATCAGCCCCAATATCTCCTCGCAAAGGTAAATATCCAAATATATCAGCTGAAGTTGAACTCTTGAAGGAGGTATCTGCCTCGCTACCCACGGCAGCTGCCGCCAGTGGACCCTGTTAATCCACTGTCACAAGTGCCCTTAGAACTGCAAGAGGAACTTGCCAAGATCAAGATTCCCTTGAGTCTCACCAATATATTGAAGCTTTGCCACTACCCATTGTGCTTGTTGGAGCTGTTTCGACCTCCACTCCCACGGTTCATGCTGTGGTGGGCAGTCAGCCGGTCAATCATGTTCAGATTGATGGTAGGCCATTTTTGCGCCAAGCCAAATGCATTCACTATTGGGCTATTGACCAATTAGTTATCACTGATGGTCACTTGAATGTCATTATGGACCTGGAAACATGCCAACTTATCTTGGTTGAAAATGCAGAACCTTCACTTTCTAATAGTGATGATGATCTTGTTCAACCCACTTTTCAGGTGCAAGCTCCCCCTGCGGGCTTGCCACTATCTTCTTACCCAGAGTATGTCGATCCTTGGAGTGATATGACTCTGGACAATGATGAAGCAGTGGCGGCCTTGATCGATCCTTATTTGACACCCTGCCACTTGGTAAACACTATGGATCTCTTAGATGAAGATGAATTGGAGCCCTCCCTTTTACGGAGATAAGTGCCCCAGTCACTCCTGCTGACTTGGAGCCCCTCCCTTCCACGGAGACAAGTGCCCCAGTCACCGTCTGCTGATTTGCACCCCCCTCCTTTCCACGGAGATAAGTGCTCCTGTCACTAATACATATTCTTCAGTCACTAAGGCCACATCTGTGGAGGCCCCAGTTGCTCAGTCCCCCTCTAGAGACATTGAAGATGCATGACCTCCCTTATTTTTTCACATGGCTAGTGCTGAGCCGCCCGTGGTAGTGTCTCCACCGGCTCACACTATTACGGAGAATGATGTGGTTCCCCACATTCAAACACCAGAAGTCGAGATAGTGGATCTTGGCACTAAGCAACCCATTCGTATTGCTACTGGCCTCCCTCTGTCATATCGAATCCGTGCCATTGATCTCTTCAAAAAGTTCAAGCACATTTTTGCTTGGAGCTATAAGGATTTACGTGGCATTAAGAAGCTAGGGGAACTCACTATTCCCACTGAGTCCGATGCCCGTCCAATCCAACAATAATAGTACAGGCTCAACCCAAATTACGATGACCACGTAAAGGCTGAGATTGACAAGCTCTTGGAAGCTGGATTGATTTACGAGGTCAAACATTCTGAATGGGTGAGCCCCATTGTTATCGCGTTGAAACACAATGGTAAAATTCATGTCTGTGTGGATTACCGGAAACTCAATCTGGCCATGGAGCGTGATCACTCTCCGCTCCCCTTCACTGATCAGGTTTTGGAAGAAGTTGCAGGTCACGAGATGTATTCCTTCATGGATGGTTTTTCGGGATACAATCAGATCTCTATCAAGCCTGAGGATCAGTTGAAGACAACCTTCACCACCCCGTGGGGCACTTTTTCCTACAAAGTGGTGCCGTTTGGGTTATCAAATTCTCCGTCCACATTTCAGCACATAATGCTTTCTGTCTTTCAGGACTTTATAAAAAAAGATCCCTTCTTGCAGATTTTCCAGGATGATTCTTCTGCTTACAGCACTATGGATTCTCATCTTTCTAAGTTGGAGTTGGTCTTCCAGAAGTGTGAGGAATCTGGTATCGATCTTAATCCAGAGAAATGCACGTTCTGTGACACTTCTGGCGTGCTTCTTGGGCATGTTGTCATCCGTCACAATATCACTACTAATCCTGCCAAGATCAACTGTGTCCTTAAGGCTCAAGCTCCAACCAACATCAAAGAGACTAGATCTTTTTTGGGTAAGGTCAACTCCACTTTTATTCCAGGGCTTGCAGCAAAAGCTGGTCCTATTCATAAGCTCATGGGTGATAAGTCCAACTGGACATGGACTCCCCAAGCGGATGCCGCCTTCAAGGAGTTAAAAGTGTTGCTGACACAAGCCCCCGTACTTGTTCCTCCTCAATGGGACAAGCCGTTTCATGTGCACGTCGATGTCTTTGCCTTTGCAATGTGTTGTTCTATCTCAGGAATATGAAAAAGGACTTGATCGTCCTATTTGGTTTGCAAGCAGGAAGTTGAACTCAGCTGAAAAGAATTATTCTGCCACGGAACGTGAGGCCTTGAGACTCATTTTCTGTGTTAAAAGGTTCCGTCACTATCTTCTTGGCAGCCAAATCAAGTTCTTTGTGGATCACCAAGCGCTTCTGTATTTGATCAACAAAACCATGCCCACTAGCAGAATTGCACGTTGGGTATTGTTATTACAGGAGTTTGCCCCATTTGAGATCATCCACAAACCTGGAAAATCCCATATCGTGCCTGATTATGTCTCACGGATCCACATTGATGATTCTTCCTCTGGAGTGTCTGATGCTTTTCCGGACGCACCACTATTTCTAGTCACGGCCACGCCTCACTGGTTCCATGACTATAAACAATATTTATTGACGGGCGCACTACCTGCAGAAGATTCCACTCTTTCCCCATCCAAGCTTAAGGCACGCCGTCAACAGTTCCTAAGAGAAGTTAGGGACTACGCTATGATTTCTGGTCATCTCTATAAAAGAGGTAAAGATATGGTGTTGAGACGTTGTGTTCTCCCTCGCGAGATTTCCAGATATTGTCAAGCAAACTCACGAAGGGCTTGGTAGTGGTCACTTTGCTGGAGACGCCACGGCCAAAAAGATTTTGCTTGCTGGATATTATTGGCCAACTTTGTTTAAGGATGCTCACGCTCACGCCCGTACTTGTGACATCTGTCGAAAGGGTAGGAAGACCTACAGCATGGGATGCTTTGCCTTTGACTCCTGTAGCCACGCCCACTCCCTTCAGTAAATGGGGAATGGATTTTATCGGTCCTATTGATCCTCCTGCCACTGGCTCACGAGCACGGTATATTTTGGTTATCACTGATTACGCCACTAAGTGGGCTGAAGCTTGTGCCTTGCCCGATAACACGGCTCATCACTAGGTTTGGGTTACCCACTGAGTTAGTTAGTGACCGTGGAGTGCATTTTATCAACAACACTATTAAGGAGATCACTGACTACCTTGAGATTCACCATCGGAAAAACACGCCCTATTATCCTCAAGGAAATGGACTTGTTGAAGTACCAACAAGACACTGCTCACTATATTGAAGAAAATTTGTGATGCATCCCGGAAGGATTGGCATGAAAAGTTACCCACGGTGTTATGGGCTTATAACACTACATACAAGATTTCCACTGGACAGACTCCTTTTCGCCTTGTGTATGGTCAAGAGGCACTCATGCCCTTTGAGTACGTGCTCCCCTCACTAAAGTTTCAGGTGGCCATGATGCATGATCCTCCTGCAGCACTAAAGGAAAGAGTTTTCCAACTGGAAAGACTTGATGAATTATGGCGTGACACTTATCTGAGAGTCCTCACGGGCAAACAGTTGAGTAAACGTTGGCACGATGAGAAATTGCTCAAGAAACAGTTCAACAAAGGAGACTTAGTTCTACTCTATGACTCACGATACAAGAATCACCCAGGCAAGTTGAAATTTCGGTGGCTTGGACCATACCAAATTGATGCAGTTGTGAAGCCTGGTGTTTTCCAGTTAAGTGAATTAGATGGGACTCCATTACCTTCATTGGTTAATGGTTTTTGTTTGAAGACATTTCGAACAAAGGAAGATTTCAACACAGATTTACACTCAGATACAGACTCATATGAAGAAGACTAGCGATTTACAACAAAGGTTTTTTATATTATCGCGCAAAAGGGAGAGTACATCACAACAAAAAGTTTATACATCGCGCTATCTATACAAAACAGAACAAGTGGTCACTTCTTGGACTAGTTGCACCATGCATCGGGGCTGGAAGCTCCAGCTGCAACGTTCTTCTCATAGTTCCCAGTGTGCAGATCATGATGCGGTGCCATTGCTGCCCGCAGGATGTTGTAAGTCCTGGTCTCCCAATTGTAATCGAGGTGCAGAATCACCTCTACGGGCATTCCCCTTTCATCATCAGGCCTGTCCGCTCTATCTGTTGATATTAGAATCCTCTAGCTAATAATCCTTCACAAGAACACTAACATATCTTCAATTCTTGAACCAAGTCATACACAAATTAATCAAGCATTCCATCAATATTTAGCCAAAGCATACAACTTTTCAATGGTCATAAAATAAACTCAAAATATTCAATGGTTATTGAATAACAAATATCGTGCACTGTTCATTTTAACTAGAACACTGTAGCAATGGGATTTAGTGCAAAATAACTCCTTACAAATCACGAACCAACTGATCGGTTTGGTCGATTGAAGCACCGTAAAATTCCCTGTGAACTTCTATATCTGATCTTCAATCATCAGTGCATTCTTATCTTGTGTACTTCGTCGGTTAAGACATCAGATTCGGCCGTCTATTCTGCATACAATATTCACATGTTTATTTGGCTCCAAAGCCTTCAATTTCGATGCCACCTCATATTTCAAATATAGTAACTTAGGTAACCATTGACCCTAAGTTTTTAATCCCAATATTCAAGTGCAATAGATGTTATCCACTGCAACTAGGTATAATCTGTACAAATATAATCTGTATGAATCAACTGTACAAGGTTTCACTAGCCAATTATATGATGAATATCTAGCATTCCTCCTTCATCATATAATTGCATGACATTCAGATTCTGCCTGTGCTGCATAAACTTGCCCTCTGTAAGTGCCTTCGTCAAAATATCTGCTACTTGGTTGACTGTACTTATGTAACTCATCTGAATATATTTCTTTCCTGCCAGATCTCCGATAAAATGGATATTTAGCTCTATGTGCTTTGTTCTCTCATGATCAAAAGGATTCTTGACTATAGCAATGCAACTTTGATTATCAGTCCAAATTTTTGTTGGCTCTGTTTGTGGACAATTTAACTCTTCTAACAACCTTCTGAGCCAGCTTACCTCTTTTGCAATCAAGGAAGAAGCTGCATACTCAGCCTCTGCAGTTGACATTGCAATGGCACTTTGCCTAAAAATATAGCATAACCTGATGTGGATTTTCTACAACTCAAATCTCCACCCAGTCAGCATCACTAAATGCTTGCATTATTAAATCTTTAGAATTAAACATAATACCAAAATTCTGAGTAGACTTTAAGTACCTTAGAACTCGTTTTCCTGCCAACCAATGCTCTCTTGCTGGATTGTGACACTTCCTGCTTAAAATATTTACCACATACGA
>JAANSK020112240.1:0-26588 GCA_011763485.2 Isoetes engelmannii
CGGTCCCTTCTTGTTCTTGTTTTTGTTCTTGTGGTCGCATGTCCTTGGGACACTGCCTTTGTGGTGCGACATTAAAAATATTCTTCCTTCCTTCCTTCCTTCCTTCCTTTTGGAGATTAATGTGCAGACCTATGTTTTTACAAAAAATATACGGAGCATGTAAATATTGTTGCATACTAGCAGCTGCATATGCCATAAGCGAAACATCATCAACAGACATAAGTGAGAATTCCCTCGTTTCAACTTATGTAACATGCCACATTTAACCAAATCAAATGCACGTAGAATTTTCAAGTTAGGTAGTTTCTATTTTTTCGACCATCAATCATCCGTATGCACCAAAGCGCAATTTTTTCGACGGTGTTAAGAAACTTCGCCAAAGAAAAAGTTGTTTGATGGTGTTAAAAAAGCTTATTTTTTGTGGACACGGCATTGAAAGATTTGGTTCATGTTTTCTGGGTCACTCTTACTTTATCTTAAAATTCTTCCTCGTTTATGTTTCATCATTTCTTTGAGATATTGTCATGGGCTCTAGCTAGCATCGTTTAGTTTACAATACTAAGTCCATGCACATGCATGTAGCTATCTTGTTGAGAAGCTCAAATTTGATATGAGAAGCCCAAGATGCATTTAGCTGGCTCTTCGGATACAACACTAAACTTCCTACGATTCTAATCCACCCAATAAATAACCTTCATATGATGATAATGAGATATAACTGTTGAAGCGATGGGCTAGCTAACACCCTGTTTTAACCAAATGGTCGAGGCCGCACCAAGCAAGCGCAGCTGCAGTGCGGCCGAGGCCATTTGGTTGCCCATAACTGCCCCAAACCAAGGTGTTAACAGCCTTAACACCCGTCCAGAGGCTTATTATCACATGCACTGCCACGTGTCAACAAATAAATGTGTTATGGTGATAACAATTCTTGTTATGGCCATAACATGTGAGTTTTTGATAACAAGCCCTGGACAAGGTGTTAAGGAAAGATGACTTGGTTTTGAGAACCACTAGTATAGTAAATTTTCTTCACAATGTCCTCTAGATATTTTAGGAGTCAACAAACTTCAGTTCTGGAGCATAATTTTGATAGAATGCTACCATAATGTCTCAATGTGTCTCTCTCCATAATATCTCAACCTGCTATGAATTTACACATTCAAACATTCATACACGATCGTTCATATTTTCCAAAAGGTCGAGCTCCATCTCAAGTATAAACTCAGATGCACGTGTATCATAGACATAAGCAACTTCCTTGTACCAAATAGCAAAAGCTTGTGAATCCATGGGGTGCTTCTAAGTCAAAAAGTGTTGATGAAGAATAATAGGGAGTGAAGAGCTGAAATGACTGGGAGAATCTCTTTTCAAAAGGAGGACTATATATACAAATGCACAGTTCAGGAATACTTCCCCGATATTTGCTCCTACATTTCCACCCCTATTATACAATCTGAGTAACTTGAAGTGCCACTACACGTTACAACACACACCTTAAAGAAGTACAAGTTGCGCATCCAATTTCTGCTATCCCAATGATGCAAAAAAGCCAAGTTGCAAACGGAAAATATCATTGATTGAACTGAACTGATTTTATGTTATTCTGCATGAGTGATAAACTTCAGAACGAAAGGCATCAATGGGCACATGATCATGAGCATAATTTTCAGGCCCAAAATAGAGTCCGCATTTTTCTAGAAGACTCAATGCTGCACCTCGGCCATATCGAGAAGCATACAGATTGAGATACTCATAATCCTGTCCAGAATCCAGAAATAAATTAATATTATTCTTTTCTATTTTAACAAAAGAGCATATCTATACAGAGGGGAGGGGATCACATCACCCAAAGAGCATAATAATGTCACTTGATTTATCCTACTAAACATCAAAAGGAGAACTTCAAATATAAAGAACTAGTTAGAAGCCAGAATTATGAGGGCATGGTAGTCTGAACATCAAAAATGGGCTTTTCCATGTAATAGTTTGTCACAGCTTGGACCTTTTATCTTTTTTCTCTGGCTTCTGTGTGCTGTAGAAAATTTCCTATTTATACTGGAATAGAGAGGCGAGTTTGTTAGCATTGTATCACTTTGATTCATAACTTTCTTCTTCTGACATAATTCGTGAACATATAAAGCTACAGATGGAGCTTCCTTAATTATTATTGGCTTGTGAAAGAGGCAGTGAAATCTTGACATCATGATAGTAGGCTGTTAACTTAAAAATAAAATCCTACTCAGATTTAGTTATGTCTATATCCCAAGCAGCACAAGCTCACAGCTCTTCCTGTAGAAAGGGCACATGGGATGTATACTGTGATATGGTGAAGTTCTATGCAGTTGTATCTCTGTGTATCTGGATTTCCGGGAGATGTCCCGATATTGGGATCTTGCAACTTTTGTTAGAAACAGAGGATGGACTGGGTAACGAACCAAAGGAACTACCACCCCTTACATATAGTGTCCAACTCTCTTCCTCAATGGACCTCATCTGACACTTGCAGCCTCTTGGGATGGACAGGCAGGCCTAGCTCTGATACCGCGGATGGAGCAGCTGCGGGACCTCTTATTTGCAAACAGGAAGAGCTACCGCCCTGTCTGCTTATTACATATAGTTCAACCATATGAACCTTCCCCTCGAGGTGTTCTTCCACAACTTGCAAGCCTTCTGCTACTTCTGATCAAGAACCCCTGCAAGATCCTTATAAACCGATTCTCTGTAGCTACCTTCGGCTGTTTCATAGTTCAGTCACCACAGTCATATCACTATCTAGATTACATCCATAAAATTGTTAAATAATATAGGCAGAATTTCTATAAAAGTGGGCGATCAAGGCCTCTGCCACGTGCTTTATTTTCCAGGATTTTGCCCTTGGATACACAGACTTATTTACAACAAAAGTGGTGAAGAATTGAGAAGATAAGACAGGGTATTTCAAGCTTTCACACACCTCCTGTAGTTTACTAAGTTTCACTTCCTGCTCCTTCAGCATCTATCCAATTTTGGCAATTAATTTAGAGGCTTGTCTGTTCTACAGCATGCACCAAAGAAACAAGCCATTCGGCTCCCATTAGGAGATTTTATAGCACCGGTAACGGAACAAAAGGTAACGGAATTGGGGGCCCGGGAACTGGGAAGGGCTTTAAGAGGCTGTTTCTGTCATAAGAAGGTGATAGTTGGGTCGTTTAATTGAATAGGGGGAGTTAAGAGGATAGGCTGAAACAACAGAATGGGATGGATGTGACGTGCCAGAAAATAAGTTAGCTGGAAGAGGGTATGCACCTGTAAACCGCTTAGAATACCTTTTAAGCGTTCCATAACATGCACCAAAGAAATAAGCCATTCGACTCCCTTTAGGAGAAGATATAGCACCGGTGGTTTGGAACAGAAGTTAACAGAATTGGGGGCCCGGGGAACTGAACAGGATTTAAGAGGATGTTTCTGTCATAAGAAGATGATAGATGGGTCGTGTGATTGAATAGAGGAAGTTAAGAGGATAGACTGAAACAGCAGAATGGGATGGAGGTGACGTGCCAGAAAATAGGTTAGCTGGAAGGGGGTATGCACCTGTAAACCGCTTAGAATACGTTCTAAACGGGCTGATGCAACAGGCTCAGTGGCCTCTGGATCAAAAACTTCCCCTGGATAGAAAAGCACGCCATCACCTGGGGGCAATCCACGGCGAAACCTTATCTGCACCACCAAAATCTGGTATCATAAACACAAATAAGTCAAGAATAAATTCTTTTATGATTACCTCAGCTGCAGGGGCCAGTGCCTTTTCATAACAGTTAGCACCCCAATAAAGAAATCCTGTGCCCCCTTCCTTCCAGACACGCCACATTACAGCTCTGTGTTGGGTACCTCGCATACCAAGATGCCAATTTGGATGTGGGTCGGAGGGCCCCATGCAGACATACGTCCACCATTCCTTCGTGAAGAGATGTGGCAAATATATGAGTGCTTCCAATATCTTCACATTTCAAACAATGTTTACCGTACTTACCTCATTATTTTCAGGTTGCAGCTCGCCCAGAATGTCTTTTATCAGCTCTTCATGACCACCAAGGACCCATTCGCTGCAACAGAAGGTTAGCATGCATCAGTACTTCAACCAACTCCCTGTCTATGGTCTAGTCAAATAGTTCTCCCTGATATGCCCACATTTTAATTTTCACGCACTCAAGAAACTTAAGTTTCAATATATGAGAAGGCAATGAAAGCACACAGAAATGCGAAGATATTATCATGATACCCATCACTTGACCAAACATTTCACGACGACATCCATGCAGCATAAACTTGTTCATACGCCAAGGGCTGTTATGATCAGCACTTCTAACCCACTACCTACTATGCAGGCTCATAAACAGCGCTTTTTAGCTTTCCCCAGGATTTAGTTATCCTTCTCTCTGCAATTCAAGGAGGCAACCATGCATCGAGATAAAGACTGTTCATTCAGCATTAAAAAATCTGCATGAACCTAAATATCTCCTCTTCCTGTGTCAGCACAGAACAAGTGCAATTCCCAGCTACACTCTTCCCTTGGAAAATAGGCATATTTCTAAAATGTTCCCACATTGGAGGCACATCAAATTAGGCACATGCCAAGTCCTTACCAAGGCTTTAGAAGAGCCACCTTTTAATTCTGAAACTAGCACATCTTTGCTGCAGTCTCCATCCATATGATTGTTTCCTCATCGAATAATCATCTCTCCTTGTTGGTTATAATCGATTGAAGTCCATACATTGGAGTTGTTTTCCTATCACCTATTTTTCACAGGTTGTTAATAATAAGATCATCCTTGAAAAGCTTTGTCATCCCTATTCTTGCTCCTCTATCCATGACTGCAAGGGACATCTGACACACTGCTACCTTGGCAATCTACAGGGAATTCTAATAAGGTGCCTTTCTACAAGCACGCCTTTAAGGAAATGTCTTGGTCCACGTAATCCAGTCACATAATGTGGGCCTGCTCATGCAATTATACACCTCTCCTGTCGAAGCTCAGACCTGAGTAATCCAGGTCTTGGTGGCACACAAACATCCAATATGATGTCATGGCTAACGGTTTTCTGTTGCATAAGCACTAATTTATCTTCTCACACTTCCACCAATAAGAAATGGCTTAAGAATCTAACACACTTCCCATGTTTGCATAATGCCAGCCATTACTTGCTGCGATTGTACCTTTATGATAGGTTGCTGAACCAAAAAGAAACAGAAACCAGAAACATTTGAAATGCCATTTTAAGTAGCAATTATATATCTGTAATACAGGTTGCATTTATGACCCGAATCAAGCCAGGATTCTAAAATAACCAAATATCGGAAAGGAAGAAAGATGTCAATACCAAAAGACTTTACCTTGTACAATAGATTTGTGTATGTGGCCGCAGAAAAGTGGGGACCTTCACAAACGCCTCAAAACTACCAGGTGGCACAGAAGCATTGCTTGGGCCTGTTAATGCAAATAGATTTACAGTACCACAGATTTGATATTAACCCAAAGAATTTAAATCATCCAATCACAGGATTGATAAATCATATCATGACAAACAAACTGGGCTAGCAACCCCATAATATGAGCGAATGAATTGCACCATCTTATTTTGAACTTCGAATAATTTTTATAGCAAATGGCTTGTTATCATGTGTTCAAGAAAATCGAGACACGAGTGAAGAAAATGGCTTTGTCTTGTAGCCTACCCTTATTTGTCTTATTGTCAAGTCGGAAAATAGGAGAACTAGTTTGCCCAGAGGATGTTGTAAAAATTCACATATTGACTACAAATCCCTATGCATCCCCCCCGGCCTACAGGATCTCCAGACAGTCAACTAAATCAAACAAACTAAAAAACCACAAATAGAGCATTAGGGAAGGCGCTACACTCATACCACAATAGTAAGTAGTTAATACTCGTGCATCAGAAGCAACCGATCGTATTTTCTCTGCCATTGTCCGTATAGTCTCATACTGCTCCAAACTCAAAGGCTAAAAAGATAACCACCAATCAGAGGACTTGTATGTAACAGCTAGTGTCTTCTAAAGCTAAAGATGCAATCTAATTCTGTAGAATATGTGTTTATTTCTAAGCAAATTATCATAGTTGATGCTCTAATATTTCTAGTGTTTTTCTTCTCACCTCATCCCATAGGTAAAAATAAGCCTTCTTCCAATGAGATTTCGTCTTTAATATTTCTAGTTCTTTGCGTGCAACATCTTCCCCTGTGCTTGTACTGTGGTATTCAGTCAAATCATAACTTAGAAAATATGTTTAAATGCAGAAAGCAACACTCCAAATGTTTACGCCCTTAAGCACCTGGTCAAAACTGGTGCATATGGAACAGCATATGCAGCTAGTCTTGGATCAGAATAGTACTCTTCAGCCTTTGGATGATCAGCTGCTCCACAAGCGACAACACGTGGAAACCAAAAAAGAAAAGCAGACACGGTTTAACATGAGCTACAACACTTCGATGCATAACCTATTCACAGATATTTAAATAAGAATCAACACAGATATAAAATACCAGGCCAAGGACAAGTATATGTCAAGACGCGCATGCTATCACCCCATCTGCAAAAGTATGGGCTTATCCTGTATTGCAGGAGCCATTTGTAATGCATGTCCAAAGCAGAATACCAGGCATTGCTCCCATGTTCAACACCAAACCGGTCCTCAATAACAGTCTCGGATATCTTTCATGATGTAAAGGTAGTACAAACAAAATCTTAGCATTAATTCTATTCTCTGAAAGGATACCCCAAAAACAGAAGGGAGTGATGGTGTCAATGGCAACACAAAATCCCAAACAGTAATGTTTATCTTCACTCTGATTGCCAATTCTGTATCACTGTCCCCATCAATATCCATTTTTCCATTTTCTTCATGAGACATTGATAATGATGGATGTCTAAGAAGTTTTTCTAACCCACAATGAATAGACCGGAGTCCATCTGCCTGCATCATCTATGCATTAGCTGCAAACAATGACATGTCTTATATTATTTAAAGAAAGCAATCTAACGTCCAATTACCACTTCTTGTGTCAAATTTTCATTTGTAGTACTGGTGGTCGATATAAGATCCTGAATATCTTTCCGGACCTCCCTTCTATCTGCCTCAGTAGGACTCCTTATCTCATCCCTACAAAGAATACACTTCTAAATTCTGAATATCATGGCAACATGTACTTTTCTGAGGGATGCATTTATAAGATTGGATAATACATCTAAAAACATCAATCTGCTTTGTCCATCTCTATAAAACCCACAACTTGAAATCAGACAAGGTAGATAATTACTCTGCATTGCCCTTCACAGCAGTGATGCATATTTCACCCTCATAAAGGCCAGGTGGCTGCGCAGAAGGAACATCCACCGATAACCAGATTCCACAAGTCTCTCTGTCAAATATCAGGCAAAACCGAGCAATAATTACTTTCAAGGGAAAACCTGAAAGGGAAGCATTTTAGAAGTTAACACATTTATAACCACCCCAATCTAAAGAGTCAACAACATTAAAACAGTGTCCAAGTTTATGTTAACAGAAAAAACTGCATTAAACTGCAGAAAGGCAGCACACCGACCCAGGCAATAAGGAGATATTTGCAATTGGCATCTTCAAAGGAACAAGAGCATCTGGGACCCCAAGAATAGGTATAACATGCCTTGCTGTCACAGACTTTCCAACTTCCAGCCTGCAAGGAGGTTAAACAAAAAAGAGCTCATCAATTCGCGTACCAGCTGTGAGGAAACCATTGTAAACTTACTCGGCACCCGAGCTAGATTTAAGATTAGTAAACTGTAGCTTAACATGTCCTGCAGATCCCCCACCAGACCATGAAATTTTTGGTCGTAAAGCAAGTTGGGCGCTCTCTCTTTCATTTCGAGCTGCAAGTAAGTGTAACTGGTGGAAGAAATTACTTGGTTAAAGTCACACTTTAGCAGAGGCATATACAGACATCCAGGCATGAGCTTATATAATGTCACAAGTACCTGTTCTGATGACCTAGGTGGTTCTTGGTGGCTGATCGTTGCTGTACTTGGCATGCACCAGACATGGAGCAAATCTGAGGTTGGTTGCTTGGTGACATCTACTACTCTGCCGACTGAATTTGTAGATTTAACACTTGCCTCGTTCCAACCATATCCAGTTCCTCCACCAGCAATGCCTTCTACCGGAGGAGCCTGATAATCGGCACTATTTTGCATCTTCAGAGAGCTGCGAGACGATGCCGAATTATTAGTTCCCACGTTGGTACTGATAGTAGGAAGGCATATATTTTTCTTCAGCGAATTTGGAGGACGTTATCGCCTTCATCAATAAAATATTACAATTCAAAGAACCCTTCTCGTTGCTCAAATATCAACATTCAAGAACCCTTCCCATTGCAACATTCGCTTGATTTATTGGTTTGACATCAACCATTTCCAGCTCGTTTGGGGTTTTACTTGCTTGATGTCTTAAACCATTGAGAAAATTTATTGAAGATTTAACGTGCTTGTCTCATCATAACCATTGTATGGCAGTATATATATTTTCCTACTAAACAGGCAGTTCGGGTCCCGGCCTTGTATATGGGGACAACCCTACTACAAGTCCACTGTGGCGGAAGTCCTTCCTGTAACGCCCTAGTGAACATTGCTGTTAGCACCGGCACCATTGGCGGCCCGACCCATTTGAGGAGTTCGGCTTGCATACCATCTAAATCTGCTACCTTCCCATTGATGAGACGCTGGAGGCCCATGATTACGTCGTCCACTGTTATGATTAATGGTAACCCCGTCTATGAGGGCACTGACGCTTGTCTGTGCAGAGGATCATACAGCTGTTGAAGGTGCTGGACCCATTGCTCTGCAGTAATGTCTCCCACGGGGGGGGGGGGGGGGGGGGGGGGGGGGTGTGCCTTCCTTAGCACCTCTCTCCTGAAGCTCCTGGGTGACGTTCCAAGAGGTCACAATGATAGCATATAGTTGAAAATCAACATATTGTGACGACCATATAGATATTATATGTACATGGCTTTTTGCTAGTGTATATAAAGGGGGCATTCAACATGATATTTGGCCTTCTAGATCAATGCCCGTTGTGAGCCTTTCTTGTCAGAATTCTCCCATTCTGTTGCACCCTTCATGACATTGTACATATATCATGTATTCAATATAGTTTCTCCCTTTTTTTTGCATTCCTGTTTCCAATTCTCAGTCCATAGTTTTCTGGTATCTGGTCTGTGAATTCATAATAGTTTTGAGCTGGAATCCTTTCCCCAGTTGTAATCTAATTTTTCCTTGTCTCCTTGTCCATTCTTCTGCCATCATGGAGGATGTTGCAACAAGGAAGGAAGTTGGGTTAGCCTTGATGCACCAAGTCCATTGGCCCATGTATAATATTCTTAGAAAAATATTCCCCCTACCCACACATAGCAACCCAAAAAGAGTACAAACACAATCGCCAATTGTAAATAAAGGATCATAATAGATGTTAATAGTCTACTAGTTCAACAAGTTGCATAAAGTATTGGCCATACTCTGATCGACAAAAGTCCCCCGACAAGAAAATACACTTTTAGATGTGGGCAAGGGGGTTCTCTCGTCATCCAGCTCGTGGTAAAAGATAAGATAAGATATTTTAATGTCGCACCACAAAGGCAGCATCCAATTGGACATGTGACGGCACAGTACAAAGGGGGACCGAAGTCCTTAAACCGAACGGGGACCGAAGTCCTGGAACAATACAAATGGGCCTAAGCCCGTGAAAACAGGACCGAAGTCCCGAAATAGTAAACATCAAAATGAAATGGTCTGCCCCTTAACATTTACCTGTGAAAAAACAAGGCAGAGGAAATTATGGCCCTACCACATAGGCACGAGCAGTCCAAATTTTAATGCAAAAAGTCTTAGTGGCTGAGGCCTTGCAAATGATGGTGGACCATTCTGGACATTGGTGTACTCTTTCAATTGTGTTGCATGTCTCTTTGAGCAGAAACACCAAGTTTGGGCTTCATCTAGTGCGATAAGGAGCATCGCCCATTCAACTCACCCAAGCAAGAGTGTTGTTCAGTTGGCTAAGAAGATGCCATAAATCATGGCCAATTTCTGTTAATTCCTTTTTAGCATTGCTCCGTAGTATTTGAAGGATCTCTATTGATCCTACAGTTCTTAGCCTTATGCCCTTCTCTTCTTCCTAGCTCTACATTAATAACATAAACCCTAACAGTTTATACTGGATCCGTTCTATATGGCCAATGACTTTTTGTTCCAATGTTGACATTAAAATGATATATTCGATTGTACAAGAAAAATTCAGATGATGGGTATAAATGATGCCATGGAAACCAATGACAGAAGCACCCCAGCAATCTTTCTTATGTTATCTGGCTCAGACACTTCATCCTGCATGAGTGGTTGATCAGGCATTACAAAGTATATGCCTAACCATGTGACCCCTAGCAAGAAGTTTTTGGAAAAAAATGAAACGGTTAGCAACAGAAAAACTACTTTGGAGGCAATTCTCTGACTGCTTCTCCCAAGAACTGCAGCCATAATACGTCCACCATCAAAAACTGTCATTGGAAGAAGCCCTATGAGTGAAAAATTTAATCCAAGGAGTCCTACCAACGCTACAGGGGACAGAACAAGATCAACACCTCCAGATTCTGCAGCAAGCGTAGCAAGAGAGAGCTTATTTAAAGCCCATGTGAGCAACTGAGAATACGCAAAGAAATCCGAGTGGACTAAAAAGCAGCCATGGAAATCTGCTACTGTCGTAGCAAGTCTCCAGGGTAGGTTCTGAAAGAGTATAGCTGCAGTAAGTGATAAAGCAGACAAAGATAAAGTAGTAAGGGAACCTGCAGCTGCTAGATCAAATAGGCATGTCCTGCTAGGCAAGCAGCAATTGTAAGAAGAGAACAATGGAAATGCTCCATAATTGGGAAGAGGAAAAGCAGATGGGGAAGTTACAGAATATGGCACCTTATACAATGCAGCAAGGACAGACCTCATCAATGTCCCACTACCAAGTACACCAAGCAAACCAATGGGAATTACATATTTCTGCCATAAAAACCCACTTTCCAAACCAGGGTCTGCATGGGAAAAGTCTTGACACCAAAATGCTATCCCCGCCACAAAGATATAAAAGATTGGAACCTCAATGAACTTGGGCCAGGAAATAAAGATTATAGATGAACTCCGGGCAACAAGACAGCCCATTTCCTCATTATCTTGACTTCCTTTTAAAATCAATGGACATAAGGTTCCATACTGTCTGTTCAGACGATATTGAGCCTCTTCCAGAAAGAGCTTGGCATTCCCTGAAAATCTACCTACGTACATGCGGCCATATCTTGTGTCAAAATATCTATTAGGTTCAAAACCTGTCCCATTGAAAACTCGCTCGGGCAACCCTTCATATTCAGCCATGGAGCTATATATATTATAAGCTCGCTCTAGAGCACTATTCACATCAGGGGAAGGCTCCTTCAGCCACAGATTGAACTTAGTATACATTGATAGAAGGAATTGCCTTTCAAACTCTATACTTCCTTCTTCATTCAGGATCCTACCATTCATGTCATAAAACAACCAGGAAGCAAAGAACAATATGTCCTGCATATGAGCCACATCTTCTTCGACACTCTTCTGTATTCTGGAGGCATCAGATAGCCTATCAAAAAACTCCTTGGCATCAGCTGAAACTTCAAGAAAACGAGAAACAGGTCCAAAAAGAGCTACTATAAATGGGTATATATCGTCATGCTTAGGAATTAAAAACTGGTCTTCATCTGCCTTACTGGCTTGTACAATCTCTAAACCCTTCTCTCTAATGACAGCTTCCATCCGGGCCTTACGCCTTTGTTCATGTGCATCAATCAGACTTAACCCTTGTTTGTCTTTACCCTCCAAAACCTTCATCACAGAGCTGGAAACCTCAACTTTCACATCTGAGGATGAATTAGTCACAATCTCATTAATCTGGCTATCAGTGGCGGATTCATTTTCTTCTGCAGAAGCTCGAGGGATGCATACACACGAATGTCTTATTCTGCGCCCATTTCTACCCACATTTGGAGTTCTAATTGCAACAGGACCTTTGAAATTAGCAGGAAAATGGAATACCTGATAGTTCCTTCGCAAAAGGGGCGGCGATGGCGAGCATATGGTCGTCATAGCTCCTGTTGTGGCTCGTATGTCATGGCACAGTAATTGCTTGTTGATGCTGATTTGAGATTTTGTTTTGTTCCTAGGGTATAGGTAGTAACAATAGTTTTAAGGGGGAGGGGGTTGGGGGAATTTTTTTTTCATTAAAATGCATAGCATTTTTCAATATTTTTTTCATTAAAATGCATAGCTTAAAAGCTCTTGGTACGAGGTATTCCATATATCCTTCTTGAAAAAAATCGGGTAAATATAGCCCACAAAATTTTCACATGAAATGGGCATATCTAAAAATAGCATGGATCATTCGAATACCCTAATGTGGATCAACATTGGATAATTGAGATTGAACCAATTTTTTTTACCCACTTAATTCAATGGTTGAGATTAAGATAAAAAAATTGTGTTGAGCCACTATTGGCAAAATTGATCTGTTTTATTATGATCCACTATTGGGCCATGGTCCACTATTGGTGACCCTCCCCTAGTACTAGTAAATGTGAGCCAACGTAGTAAATGTGTGCTTGGCCTTGTTGAATGTGTGCTCGGCGGCGTTGCCAAGGCTAATGTCCTGGATTGTATTTTTACTTGACATATATGTGCAACTTCTAGGAACACCGCATGTTGATGCTTGCAAGAATGACATAATTTATTTTTAGCAGGGTTGCTAACCCGAGCTCACCTGAATGCTGCAATTATAGGTTGTCCACGTGATAAGCCACGTCATCAAAATTCAATTATAGCCACTCGATTCTTTAATTTTAAATCGGACGGTGGTGAATATTAGAAAATCTTGGGAAATTACTCTTCCCCTTCTCCGACCATAGCTACGGTAAAGGCTTGGATCTCTTGCACAGCCTTCGAGGTGCGCCCAAGGTTCAACCGGTTCAGTTTAGATTAAACCTAGCACTTTCTGGGATAGGTTCAACAGGTTGGGTGCAGGCACTGCTGGATAGAAGCTCTGGATTCCGTTGTTCTTTCTTATAAAATATGGCTATGGCCACTTTGCGTTTCAGATGGATCCAGGAGCGGCTGCTACAGGAAGCCTGATGGTTCGTGATTTCTAGGTCTTCTTCTTCTCCTTCGTCTATATTCTTTTTCACGGCTTCCTCCGTCTACACGACTGCATCATGTACGACTTCCTCCTTCTTCACAGCTGCATCCTACAAAGGCCATTAGACTGGTGGCCGTCTAAGTGAAGTAATGCTAACTGGAGCTCTGCTCTATTTGTGCTGTTGTTTTTGTGCTTTGTTGGTTGGTGTTGTCTGTATTTGAGAATAGGGTAGATGAACCTGTAAACGGTGCAAAGACATGTTGCAGAGATCCAAAAACGTGTTGAGTATATTTGGAGACCAACTAGTAGTCTAAGGTATGACCTGGTGGTTTGCCTCTTCTCCTGATCTTGTATTGTTCACAGTAATTTATGTTGGGTGCATTGGAGGGATGTGTTTGTAATGTGAAAGGCTGTGGTGGCATATTTGTAAGAAAATGTGAAAGGATGTGGTGGGGTAATTGTAAGAAGTTCTTCACAGCATAATAATTTTGCTGAGGGCCAAGAATCATTAGCTTGGGAATGTGATTCATGTAAAAAAAAATAGATCTTTCAGAAAAGGTAGAGATTTGGCTATTATTCCATGGGAAATACTGTCTGAAGCAGAACAGGAGTTGGTCAGAGTAGTAACTATATATGGTGAGAGGCATTTCAAGGACGTTAGAATCCTTTTGATGAATTGCATTGCCAACTTTACTGGAAAGCTGGTACAAATATTGACTTGTATTTGGAACTGTAATGCGAGAGAGGACAGTAATGATTCTGCATACATAATATGGTGCTAGTTTTTTAACTAGGGTCCAGTGGTCTGATTCTTCTCATGTGGAGTTTCCCAGCATCCATTACATGTGCTGCTATTTGATGCATTTACGCCTTTAATGAACAGTTGCCAAGCATTGGGAGACGCAAAGGTAAGAATTCATGTATGTCAGCGCATATTAAACTATGCAAGTGCTCCTTGGTCCATCATTGGAGATTGCAAACTTCTACTTCTGTCTAGGTGAGATGTACTCAAAGAGGGCTGAAAGCAGTGGTGCTTCCACTGTCCTGGTTAAACGATATCAGAAACAGGTTAGTTCTTATGGTAAATTTATTCCTTGGATGTGGTCTGGATGCTGATTAGATCACCTTTTTAGGCACAAGAGGCTTTCAAGCATGTTCAAAGCATTCATGAAATTTGCATATGGGGGACGTCAGTTTACTAGCACAACATAGTAAGTGACATGACCCTAGTTATGTTGGCATTGTTGATATTATTGTTTTTGGAATTGGCCCACCTAACATTATTGGTTATGTTGGCATTGTTGTTATTCTTGTTTTTGGAATTGATCCACCGAAGATTATTGTGTATGTGAGTGGAGAATATCATTCCATAACAAAATAAGGGGACATATCATTACGAGATTGTCGCAGCTTCCTTCGTTGCTATATAGTTCAGATTGGCATATATATAAACTCTTTCGGAATTGCCATATTGACAATATTTCAACTCTCCAGGCTATGCAGGAATAGAATCTGTTGAACTGTAAGTACCACATTTTAGAATTATGAATAGTGGGCCGTGATGTTGTACAATGGATTGTGTTGAATCAACATGGAGCATTGGACATTGTAAAGTTGGTTTGATAGTGGGTGATATAAATTGCACTGAGGTGTATAGGGTAGAAGTTTTTTGCTATGATGATTGAGAAGAAGATGTTCCTTCCTTCCTTCTTTCCTTCTTAAACGATGTTTGTAACAGGCTGCCTACTCTGCCAAGCTATCATAGCCTAATTTTCTCATAATGAAGTTTCTGGACCTTGATAGATAAGAATTGCTTCATAATGCTCGTTTGAATTGATTTTCATTGTTTCTAATGTGATAGAGCATTTTAGTTGACATTTGCTGCAGGGTGTTTGAAAAGGGTACTACGATTCTGAAATCTCCAGCCATTCTGGCTGTTGACTTCTCTGCATAATATACATAGCCTCAAGAAAACAAAAGTTTTGGTTTTTACGCAATTGTAATCCATATGCTTTTCTCTGACATGGTAAATGCTTTCCTTTGCACATAGATAAGTATGTACAATCCCATGTACAAATCAACAATCAATGAGTACCACGACCTCTTTGTGCTCTTAGCCAAAAAGCAATACATGATATAATTAATGTCTTTGTAGATTTTTGTGTTTGAAATTTGAGAGTTGAGTTTATTGAGTGGGATACAAGTAACAACCAGTCCAAAACATTTATGGAAGGAAATTCAGAGTGTGTTGCAGCAAGAACATACATAGTTACAGAAAACATGGGATATAGTGTTGTAGCCTTGTCTTTCAAGGATTCTTTGAATTCAATTTTATAAATAATGCCCTTGAGATGTCATATGTCCCTTTGTGAATGGAATATGTTTGCATTGCAATGTTGGAATAATGATCATTACACTATGACATTGGAGACTAGCAAACTTTGTCCCACAAATTAATCCAGCATAACATCGATCTACATAAAGGAATATTGTCCCTTTGAAGGTTGTGTTCCAAGGGGGAAAAAAAAACCTTTAGCAAAGGTCATATAAAGTATACACGTTTAAAACAATTACTCAGTATATCTAAAACAACTACTCTGGATATGGATATCTAAGCATCAAGAAATGTTATTGTAATGCTATAACTTTTATGAATATATATTTTTGAGAGGATACACAAGAAGGGGTTGGTTTTACTTGTTGACGAAATGTGAAATACATGTGTTTTACCATAAGCAAAACATGATTGTTATACTTATGCTTTCACCAATCTTTTTGTATGCAACCACACCATTTGTCCAAGCCTGCCGATTTGCTATATGCTCCATGGGATTATCTGCTTATGTCTGCCAAAATATCTCAATTAAGTATTTCTTGTCTTCTTGCTTTAAAATTTTCCCTTCAGATCTTGCCCAGGCTTTTTGCGATGGTTTCTTTCTCCAAATAAGCTCTGATCTAGGGTTTAGAACCTCGAAATATTCCAAGCGGTAGGCTTCGTAGGGGTAGGGGCAGAGCAAAATAGTGATGTGCAAACATCTTTTACTTCAAGGCCTCTAACTTCTTGGAAGTGTGAGGATCATGGCCAATGAGGCAATTTTAATGCATAAGGCAATGCAGACTCAAGAACAACACATTCAATGAAAATGTCCCACAGAAACATTATTAATTAGCTGGAATGCAATGCTTGCATTTTATGCTTAACATGGATGTCAAAAGGATGCAATGGCCCTGGATCAGGAAGGATTAAAGCTGGGCGATCCTATTGTCATTAGCAGTCTTGAAGGATGTGCAGAGCTTGTTATTGTAATCAATGGTGCCTTGTTCATGCTTATCTTTTAAGACATTCTATTTTGCTAGATCTTGGCATGGATAGCTTTTGTAAGCTTTTTATTGAAATGGAACAAAGAAATGCAGTTTCATGGACAACCATGATTGAAAACCTTGCACGGCATGGCTATGCCAAAGAAGCTTATGTGCTGGATTTAAGAGTATTTCTAATATCTTCACTCTTTCTGCATCATTTGCAGCCATTGAATTTCTTTTAAAATGGTTTTGGCTCCTGCATCCTAAATTTATAAGCTATTATGTTGTTCATAGGTCAAGTTGTGATGTTCGGGCATATAATTTATGTGCCCTAAAAAAGCCTATTTCGAGCATGTTCTTGCACTTACAAGGAGCATGTTTGATTTGTGGATTTATTGTTGTTATATCTTGCTGGTTGGGAGGGTGCCAGAAGCCTTGAAGACCCCATGCCAGATTCAAAACTGCAAATCTTCTATAAATATGCTGCTTGTGTATTGCATTGCCAAACTTTCTCACAACTCCATCTCCTTAAGCTGCTCTAGACTACATCTGCAAAATTTGAAATGGTCAATTCAAATAACAAGTGGTACTCTGCTGCACCAAGACACTTTTGTTCCATGTGGTGGAAATTTATTGCAATAGCATGTAAACCTCAAGTTGAGCCAATTGGTATGCTTTGCAATCTAGTATTCTTTCTATCTTAAGAAGTAACATTTCTAACTCTAAAGAGCACTATTGCTTGTTTTCGTCAAGTCAAGTCTGGTCATTGTAATTGGAGACATTCCATGTCCTCGAACCACCCAAAATTAGAAGAAGGATGATGAGGCAAATGCAAGACAAGAGCATTGCAACCATTGTATGTACTTGACTAACATTGCACACATCTAGAATAAACTTATCTGCTAACCTTTTATGCATTTTGTAGATGCAGATCATGCTTGATGGGATGAAAACGAACTTGATATGTCTTAGGAACGCGTATCGCAACTAGTTTAGGGGCGACTGTTGATAAAACATCGCAGAAGACAATCTGTTAACCAGTATTTTGAGAGAACTACTACCTCTTTTGAATTTTTAGATAAAACAATGAGCCAGATGCCCACAGATGAAGAATTCTTTGCCATTTTCCTGTTGTCATTGAGAATACCGTTGATCCTCGCTTCAGGATTTTCATCGCTGTGAGCTGCAAAAGAACTTATTATAAGGTATGCTTGACCAATGCATCTGTTAATCCCAATATAACATGATAAGGATGTTCTTCCTAATGCTCCTGGATCAATATGGTTTTAAAATGTTGTCGTGGCACTATAGCTAGTATCATATTTCATTATAAAGTTTTCAAATGATAGTGTGGCACTCTTTTGAGTGAAGTTGGATAATTAGCCAACAGCTTCTTCAAAGTTTGGCTTAGATTATGTTGTTTGATGAAAGCACTATAAATAGAAAACCACGTGCGGGAAAGCATAATGTTGCTATTTGGTATGTAGAGGTGCCTCAATTTTCTTGGTGATAAAAACATTGATCAAACATGAAACTATTACAAGCTTCACATGAAACAAAACTGTTGTATGTCACTCACGAGACCATTATCATGACATATAAGAAAGACTCGGGGAAGCATTGTTAGGAATATACAAACAGGCATGCATGGGTGTTGGAATGAAGCAAGGTTGCTTTGTGTTTTTGCCAAGGGAAAATTGTTCTCGAGAGCCACGGTTAAGGAAACGTGATGCTTTGTTAATATTCACAACTAAAGCGATTAGAGCAGACAGTAGACCAAATGGTGGAGTAGATAGTCTATTTAATTACCCCATGAAAAGTATGTATAGATGCACCTTGAATCATGACGTATAACAAAAACTTAGCTACGAATTCCCCTTCCCTTAGTGTGTATATATGTACCAATACACCCATGACAATATAACCATGTCTAACAGGTTCATCATCTTCACACAATGGCATTTCACGTCATCTTATCCTTCGGTCTATATCTTCTCATCCTATTTTCCTCCATATCTCCTCCACCCACTTTCTTCCATTCAAGCTACCTTTGTCCTATTTTCCTCTATTCCGCCCTTTTTCTTCCCGTTCAACCTACCTTTTGTCCAACAAATACACAAATCCAAGCGTTCCAAGTTCTCATCATCGACGAGATGTCAATGCTCACGTTCACCAACCTCAACATGATACTCAGGCAAATAGAAGAAGTGACAAAGCAAACAGTAGACGAACTCTTGCAAACACGAGCAATAATCCTCGTCGGCAACCACGCTCAGCTCCCACCCATATGCAAGCACAAGAAGACAGACGCCGAAAATGTATGCAAGCTATGCATCCTCACAAACAGCCCATATTTTATGCAAGAAAAGAAGTACCATCTGACACAATCAATCAGGCACTCCTCCGACCCAGAGTACACATCCTTCCTCAACATTATCAGAGAAAGGCCACCAACCTTAAACGAGCTTACACAAATACTAGGAACCCATATCATCAAGAAAGACTTGTGCACCCACCACGAGGACGTTTGACATTACAACACAATGGCTATGGTATGGTCAAAACATTTCCAAGCATCCATGTGCACAAGATACCACTCCACACAAATGCAACTGAAGAAGACAGAATGAACGACTGGATTGAAGACCCGGCATTCCACCAACCACCATATGTCGCCACAGGCTGCAGAGTCATAATCATTACCAATATGGACATACCAGGGGAAATAGTCAATGGAACAATAGGAATAGTCACA
Organism: Isoetes engelmannii; assembly: GCA_011763485.2. Classification (NCBI taxonomy): domain Eukaryota; kingdom Viridiplantae; phylum Streptophyta; class Lycopodiopsida; order Isoetales; family Isoetaceae; genus Isoetes; species Isoetes engelmannii. The sequence goes on from JAANSK020112240.1 coordinate 19,280, forward strand.
TACATAGAAATAGACGATCAAAAAGGAGAGGCCAAAGGCATTGTGGTCCACATTGACACCTCTTTGCAGCAGATCCACGTCAAGCGAACACTCGTCGAATACAGACATCAAGGGCCCAAGATCATCTTCAAGAGAACGTTCCCACTCGCACTGGTGTATGCCATGACAGGACACAAGAGCCAAAGCTCCATGATAGAAGGCAATGCAATAACGGTTGTGAGAAGGGCATTCTCGCCAGAACTACTCTACGTAATGCTATCGCGATTAAAGGACATAAAGCAATTGTCGATTGTAGCGTCGATCACAACAGATGATTTCCAACCAAATAAAATGCTACTAATGTAGTGCCAAATGAACAAGAGGTAAGCATTTGCTTCTTCATACTGTGCAGACTAATCTCTAATCATTCGACATTCTATTTCCTTACAAAACAGATTGCATATACCTCTCTAAATCACATGCAAGGAAGTTATATCCAGGCTCCGTCGTGTGAAAGCTTTGCAGACCCAGTTCACATATGACAAGTTTTAATCTACTAGGTTCTCCTACTTCGGTTTCTATTTTTGTTAGTTCTATCAAAAATTTACATGTCATGGACCTATTGCCAATTCTATAATTACAATCATTCTATTATTTTTTCGGCATATTCTTAAGTATTTATTTTGCATTCATGTGCAATGCAATAGACACATTGAATCACATACTGCAAAAAATTACTATTTACAAAAGCCTCCTACATTCATCTACTCCAAATAGTCTATACCTCATACAAAAACAGCATGAGCCTATTAGTTGTTTCAAAAACAAACCAAACCATGGTTCCTACTAACCTTTAATCCCATCCTAGTTTGGCTCCTTAGTAAAGCTTCCTCTCTTCTTTTTTTCCCAGTTTTTCTTTGCGCTTTCTATCCTACCCTTTCCCAACCCTGCGTTTCTGCTAGTTATATATATTTTTCATGTTGAAATTGTCTATGTCAGTATGGTCAATGTATCAACTTTGCATTTTAAGGATGGATTTTAGTAGAAAAAATAATGCTTTATAAGGATATGAGGGCCAAGTAAATCTTTCTCTAAAGTAGAATTTTGGGAGGCTTACTCTAAAGTTAGAATTTTGGAAAGACACTCAAAACTTATGCTCAAAATGTCACGCTTAAAAGTAGTTAACTACGTCAACAAAAGATAGGTACAGGTATGGAGGGAAAAAAAACGTCTTGGTTCACTATCTTTTTTAGTTCATGATGGAACTCTGAATATGCATCTCCACATGGCGCACATTATCAGGAGCCTAATGTCCAACTTTTTTGGATGCTTCCGTGATATCATCACTCCCCTCCAGATAACATCTTAGTCGGTGTAAAAGTGATATGCACGTGTGAGTCATTGATTCGAACTGCCCATGATGTCTCATGTAAATGTGTGCCCGACATTGCCGTGCCAACATAGAAGATAAAGGGATGTTGGCCAGGGTTTTTATTTTTTGAAATCTATGTTTCAACTGAATTGCATGTCTTCAATTTGAATCTCAAACAATCTGGTCTACTGCCATTATCTCAACACAAAAACAGTTCACATAATGTCGTTCTTTATTTATATAAATGGGCACATGTTTCCTTCGGATTTGCTAGGCATTCCTTATATAAAGAATGGTCAGTAAATGTGTGCTCAGGCCGAGCATAAGTGCATGCTCGCGCTGAGATAGTCCTTTGATGTAAGGCTGGCCATTTAACTATCTTAAATCATCAATAAAGGTTGCTATACATGATATCACGAAACATTTAATAGATTCGTCGTTGCCATACTTGATTCCTGGTTTGATCAATATATTTGCAAATATGCTTAAAACCCATACAAGTGTCATGTATAAGACTAGTCATTTAACTAAAGTCATCAAGAAAACATTGCTACCATGATATCATGAAACATATGATAGATTCATTAGCACAGGGGAGGGTGGCCACGTGCAGCGCCCAACCTTTTAGGGACGTGGAATTTTGGATTTACGGACGTGGAAAAAAAATTTGGAAGTGGCGGGGGAGGATTTTTCGTAGCTCTTTCGAAGGCACAGGGGAGTGGACCGAGGTAAGCTCCGGCAACAGACCAAAGACGACGCTCATACAGCTTTCACCTCGAGAACATGCTTTGAGGTGTTCGGGATGAAGTGATAACAACATCATTTGGTTCTTGCTTCAAGATAAGTGTTTCATTCTACGGATTACCTACCCTATTGCAGAAAACTAACTAATTTATTCTCTTTCTTATGTAAATTCGGATTTTCCATTGCATGATCTCCATTCTACTATTTCCAACGCATCTCAATTTCTTCAGGTATTGATTTGCTATGTTGGCATAATGCTGGTAAAATAGTTAATGTGGCAATGTAATAGCTAAAATTGGAGGATTAAAACATCTTTTTGCCGATTTTGGCAGAGTTCATTACATGGTAGGCCTTATCCCATTAAAAATGTAGCCGGTCAGGCTTTTGCATCAAACTGTTGATACATCTTTTACATGCAAATGTAACTTAGAGGTAAGCAAGTTTGTATTTCTAGAAGCTGTTCCTAATTCCTTTTATTCTGTAATATGTTTCTATTTTCTGTAATATACTCTTTTATGTTGCCTTTATTCTTAATATCTTTCTATTTTCTGTAATATTTCTGTAGCGGCTTAATGAGAGAACCTGTAGTTCAAAGGTAGAGCCCTGTTTGCAGGAGATTTGAGGTTCAAATGGATATGGATGCCACTAATAACTTGGAAGATATTGCAGACCAGATTGCATACCAGATTGTATACGATGCAAATTTAGAGTTTTGAACAACAGGTACACCTCTATGACGAAAGACGCAAAACAAAATTTGACTGTAAAACCGAACACATTTTTTCTGGTTCTCCCCTTACAGCTTATGCTCTTTTTACTTCACCTCACTCCATGTTCCAATTGCAGTCTAACAAGGCAATTACTATCCGTTGGATTGTTGTGAACGAAATTTTGTTGATGCTTATGCTAAATAAGACTTCTTTGTACACAATTATCATAGCAACCAACTCTATCATAAGTAACACTACATTGCGTTAGATACATTTACAATGAATTGATTAAGAAAAGTAATTTAGATTTTGCTTTGCTTCAAAGTAGTTGAGCAATCATTCACATGCACTTTGAGCCATTTATATCTGACCAAGAACCTTTCCCTTACATATAATATCCTCTACATTTTTATGAGCTTTATTTTAAGTTTGGGTTTTAATGGCATGTAGTATATGATGGGCATGAAAACACATCAATGGACATGGTCTTAGACTAGCAATATATAGTTAGACTAGATGCATTGAAATATGAAACAAGCAAACATATGAAAAGTCCGCAGACATATGAGAAGTCCATATATATGGATATTGCTAGGCGTGCATATGCTAAATGATATGTTTATCCTCCATTTATATGCTACATATGCTACACTAAGGGCTTATGGCCTCACGATTATAAAATATATAGAGCCCAAACATACATCCAACACTATGACACGACATTTGTATGCGTAGAAGCAATGTTGACGAATAAACATATTCTCAAATATATTGGCCAAGCCATGAACAAGTAGGGGAGAGTGTCCATTGGCTGCTCACTTAAGGGCATAAAGCAAATAACAGCCATGTATACATCTGAAATGCTATGCATGCTACATGGAAGCGTGCCCAGCGAGATAACCTACACTGCAAATCTAACAACATCCCATGTAGATAATGCCACCTCCAGTTATAAGGTGTCAAAGAGGTGGGGGTAGTGGTACCACAAGGGTTCAGGTGGCAGCTCCCTAGGATACTAGGCAACCCACTGAAGGCTACAATGACAAATTGAGCAGAACTAGCTTCTTTTTAACAACAATTATGATAAAAAGTTGTTAAACAATCTTGTATTGAAGCAAATTCACAAAGTACCTACTTTTATACATCTCAACTAGAGTAAAATCAATCTGGCTGTACATAAGAAATAGCCAAAATAGCCAAACTGTCAAACAACATCAGAAAGTATAAAAGTTGTCAAACAAATTGCAAAGTAATCTTCCTGGATTGAGGTGCGTTGACTCTTTTTTTTTTTCAGAGTTTGGATTGATGCTAGAGCATGATTGACCGCATTAGTGTCTATCCTAGACCTTGGGATAGGCATGATAGGCTGATCTGCTAAATTAAAGCACATGTCTTATTCAGTTCATGCTAATCATTTACTTCAGCATATGAAATTTTACAAACTATTTACAGGCCTTGCATTTTGTCAGTTTGATAAGCTAGTTATGCTTGTGTCTATGGAAAGCCTATCTTCTTTTCAGCTAAAGGTCAAGTAGATGCTGGCCAAGAGATGGACAGGTACGGTAGGGGAATAAAACAGTTTTTAAACTTTTTTGTCCATAGTCACGTACAATTCTTTAAAAAGCAGTAGTAATCACGTTTCCTAAGTAGATAACATTTTCATGAAGGGTATGAGGAGATGGCATGAAGGTTCTTAGGAGATGGTTTCATAGCTCTGGTATAAAAGATCCGCTATTTATTATGGAGCAAAGATGACAGCTAGGCCCTCAATTGATGCAGCAGGTGGAGGCAACTAGGAATTTCCATAAAATATTGGAAACAATGAACTACTGATAAGTGACAAGGGCAAAAATACAAGGGGAACCAAAGTATGAAAAGATTTCTGAATAAGAGGATAAATACACTTATATCGTCACTGTCATGCGGCCTTCGAGTGCCAGGAGAAAAAGAAGAATTTCTGGTCGGCCATTTACATGCAAGCTACAAAATGGGGAGTATATGTTCGATTTTATAGAGGTAATGACTATTCTGAGAATATGCATCTTGCACCCACATCATGATATGTCGTTAGCATTATAGAATGCTTATATTAATGTGCTTTGCAGGAAGCACAAAATACCATTGCCACTTATGCGTTGTGTTCCTTATTTCCTAAAATGCCATTGCACCAACTTTTGCCTGAGCCATACCATTCCTTGTTCATTCAATGGAACTTGAAAGATTTACTCTTCTGCCTTGTGTAGAAGCTTTTCATTGAATTATGCCTTAGTTTTGATTCTCGTGCATATATTAACCAGTTTATACTATTGCATTTGAGTTAGGCAAGGCATCCCAAAGAAACCAATAGTTGGATCTATTTGCAAGCAGAGATTCATGAGCTCCGATTAAGGAGGAACTAATGCCATCTCATGGTTTGAGGCCCATTGAAACAAGATAGAAGATACGGAAAAGGAAGTGAGCTTTCTGTCTTTTCAATTCACTGTAGAGCCCTTTTTTTTAACTCTCTCTTCGAAGTGTTCTAAAAATGCGCTAGTTACTACGTACTACAAGCACTTATGAGGCCTATAATGTTATGACATCTGGTGGATGGGACATGGGAACACTTCCCCTACAACACATAGCTGCAACTAAAAACAAAATAAAAATTGGAGGGAAGGGTCAGAAGGTTGTAAGGCATCATTCTTTAAGCATACTTCAGAAAAAAATAGATCTAGAGAGATCAGAAAGGCATATATAAATTTCTTATTCTATTAATAAGCAAAAAGCAAGCTGGGATTTTGCCAGAGTTATCCAATACCTTCTATATGTATGATCCTAGTGAATGCACTGAAGCCGTGCCCATTAGCATGTGTAGTGGCTCGTTGGGCCTGATTAAGGCAGCATAGCACATCCGGATCTGATCAAATGCCAGGCAGGTCTGAAAAGTGTGATATTCATCCTCAACGGCTCCCACCTGGCAGCACTGACAAGTGCTGTCCTGGCATGACTCTCCAATCCATCTGCATGTCTCAATTCGAAGATGGTGGACACCCGTGCGAATGGAGGCGATGGGCATGCGCTTTTTCATGGGCAGATATGAACGCATGTAGCATTGTGGACCTCGTGGGATTTATGTGCTGCTTGTAATCTGTTGTTTTGACTTGCTCCAGGGCGTTGGGGTCCCAAAGCTTGCTAAGAAAACAAGTATCAATGTAGTGCCTCAGGTTGTCGCGATCTGCCTTTGTTTCCACCTATATGCACCTGTGCTCTTGTACATTCCATCTGGCCAGCCACTGAGCCCTCTTGTCCTTCCAACAGGCCTTGAGGCACTGCGGTCCCATTGCCACAGTGTAAGCTAGGTTGAAGAGACGGACAACCATACTTACCACCTTTTGGAAATAGATGATGTGTCTATCAACCCATATGTTTTACCCCAAGCCCCACTTGAACATACTGGGTAATGAGATGTTAGTCCCCTTGGTACGGGAATTTCACATTTCCTAGTTGTGTATGTAGAGTTAGTCCCTTCCGGAATTTAACTCAACTAACATTCTTGTTTCCAAACAAGAGATATTGAGATTTTCTAACCAATCTCAGTAATTAGTTTTGAGCATAAATAAAGTTTTATATGGAACCACACAGTCCAGTCAGCCTTATATTCATATTAATATTGTAGATCTGTTTATACATTGATTTCTCCTCCTAGAGGCACCCTCTAAAATCAATTTAAATGAATGCTATAATATTTTATTGCAGGATACCATACGATCCTTACTTGAAGCCACATGCTTCTTTGTTAGCCTAAGTTCTATCACATAAAGCCTCGCTTAAGATAACTCTTATCGGCTTTGCATGGATCATCAACTTGCAGCTTCTAAATCGCATGTAATGTTTTAGGGTAAAAGTATGTGGTGGGTATCAAAAGCATGCATCCGGATGCATGCTTATAGCAGGGTTTTAGCCCGCTTAAAGCACCCCTGCTTTTGCTTAATTTGGGTGTTGGTAGGTGTAACTGCCCGTCATGTTTTTCACGCCCTTCATGTACTCACACGTCCAGCTCAGCAACGAACCGTTAGGAAAATGACTGTGGGATTTTGGCTGGATGTTCGCGCGAGTGGTTGTACTTTGCAAATTCGAGCCCAGAACTACTTCGATCTCATGGCCCGCGCAAATTCTCCCTCCAATTCACTTATTCTCCCTCTCTCAAGAATTTCATGGCGCTCCCTGATACCTGCCTGGAGGCAATTACACGTTTAGCATTGTATTTTCGGCCTGATGAATTCCAATACAATGTTCCAGATTTGTTGGATGTCGATGCAACACAGGAAATATCGCCTGCAAATCCAGTTTCCTCTGCAATTTACAAGAACTTGGATGCAGAGAGAAAGAGAGAATACAGATTATGGAATAAGATGAGAAAAGCAGCAGTTGAACGGGAAGATCTGGGCATGAGACGCAGGCAAGAAATAGCCAAGCTTGTAGTTGATTACTTCAACAAGCTCACCAAAAAGCATTCACCCGAACT